>CAUYLG010044773.1:0-114248 GCA_963573385.1 Cacajao melanocephalus
ATTCTAGCCTGGGCAGTAGAACAAGAATTCTGTTCTCTCTCCCTCTTTTTCTTCCTCTTTCTTTCTCTCGTACATTCTTTTTTTTCCTTTCTTTCTTTCTCACTTTCTTTCCTCTCTTTTCCTTTCTTTCAAAAAAAAAAAAAAAGAAAAATACAAATGAAAATAAAGTGGAAGAGCAAAAAAACAGGTATAAATATTAGGAAAGAATAAACACAATAGGCAAAAATATCATTATTTGAAAATGATATAGCTCTGAAAAGTACTAAAATTAACTGAAAAAGTTTGGAAAAAAAAAACAGTTCAACAAAGTAGTCCACAACTCTCTCTCTCTCCCCTCTCTCTCTCACTCTCTGTGTGTGTGTGTGTGTGTGTGTGTGTGTGTGTGTGTTCCACTATATAAATATATTGATACATGCACTAAAATTACCAGTTTTCCCAGAATTCAGCCACACTTAGTGTTAGCTGGCAGGCATTATACTAAGCATATTGCATGTATTATTTAATACAAATCTCACCATGATCTTATGAATAAATATTCATTATTTTCCTGATTTTACAGATGAGGAAAACAGATATAAAAGACTGAGGGGATTCTAAGCCTAAAGACCGGAGTAAATGGAGAGTCCACATGCCCCTGAATGGGAAGACTCAAAATTATAAATATGTTTATTCTTCCCTAATTAATTTAGAAAAAAATGCAGTTCTGAGCCAAACTGCTGAAGAAATATTTTTGGGGGGAGGGGGGAGTTGGAAACAAACCATACAACTCTAAAGTTTTATGAAAGATTAGGTGAGAACAATCAAGAACATATTTTAAAAGAATAACAATTACAGAGTACTTGCACAGTTTAATAGAAAAAAGTATTTAAAAGACACAGTAATTCAAACAATATGGTACTGGCACTGGAGTAGTATTTGTACAATGATGTCATTTTAAAACCAAAGTGAGTAGTTTACTCAATAGATAGTGCTAGGGCAATTGGTTAATTGTTTGGAAAAAAATTGTTAGAATGAGATTACATATTACATGTTAAAGTAAATTTCCCATGGATCAAAATACAAAACATGAACTATAAAAATGCTAGAAATTAACATTTAAAAAAAGAATCTCCTGATTTTGATCAAGGTATGGGGAAAAGGCAAGCTGGAGCACTGCTACTGGCAAGAGAAGCCAGCACTGACCTCTTTCTAAATGGAAATTTGACAACAGAAATTAAATGCCTGTCCCTGGCCCAGAAATTCCACTCCAGAAAATATGTCCAAGGAGACAATTAGAGATGTGCAATTTGAAATTTGCTGCAGTTTTATTTATTATTGTGAATTATTGGAAACAAACTGCAGACCATCAGAGGGATCTTTCAAAAATGTAATTGAGATTATGTCAGTTCCCTGGTTAAAATCCTTAAATGGCTCCCACTGTACCCTGATAAAGTCCAAGCTCCTTAATGAACCATGGACATCCCTCAAGACTTGCTGGCCTCTCCAGCTGCATCCTTGCTGCCATTATTGCTCCCCTGTCCATCCCCAGGCCCCTCTCCACTCTCAGACCATCTCGGCAGCCTGTGTGGCCCACATGGCCAGTGAGCCTGCATACAAGCCTCTATTCCAAATACCTGTCATGCTGCTCCTCTGACACTGTAGGACATTCTACGATCTCAGTTCATGTACCATCTATTTCTGGAAACCATTCCTGAGCCCCAACAACACCATAATGTAATTATAATACATTGTGACCTTACAATACCATCATGCAGTCACTCACTTCCCTGTCTACTCCATTAGAAAAACCCAAGGATGGGTGAGACTTGAATTCAGGACATCTGACACTTAACTGCAGCTCTTTCTAGAGTCACGTGCCAGAGAACCACTGTCCACCACTTAATATCTCCAAAACAATTCCTTTATGTTTCTGTGCCTCTGTTTCCTCAGCCTCAAAATGAAGATAAGAATAGCACTTCCTCACAGGGTTGTTGTGAGCATGAAACAACTTAATCCATGTAGAACACTCAGAACAAGGTCTGGCACAAAAGCACTCCTCATATTAGTTGTTAGACACTGTTTTTGTTAGAAAAACAGATTCCTGAAGTGTCACCTAATTTGACTTTAGCAAATACAGTTTCCACAAGTGGAGCAGTTAAGACAGCAGTGAAAGAAACATACGAGGTGTGCTAAGTCAATTCTATTTTCTTAGTTTTCGTATATGAAAAATGACAGCGAGGGCAACAAGTTTGCTGAAGTGTTAAAAATCCCATAGAAACAAAGGAAGAGGCTCCAGGGAGGAACTTTTAAAACAACGATGAACCAATGAACCGTATCAACTGTCAACACATTCCACAGCTGAAAGCTAAGAAGGTCAGTACTGCAGTTCCCTTGGCTTAGCTTTATACACTATAATTTTTATTTTCCTAATTAAAAAAAAAAGCAAAAAAGCCTTCTGAACATCCACTCCCTATGTAAATTCAGAGCTCGAGCCATGGTAAACCACAGAGGCAGAAATATTTATCTCCTCCAGGCTGGCTTGGCAGGCTCTACGGGAGGGATGTAAAATACAGCTGCGTTCATCTTCTCCTTCACTGTCAACAAGCAAGCATCCCCAAACCACAAAAGACAGTGGTAATAAAAGGATGCACTGGAAGCTGAGATATGTTGTGGTTTTGTTTGGAAATCAAGGGAATGAATAGAGTCAGAAGTGGTGGCAGGAAACTATAAACTTCACACTAGATGGCCAGGACCAGGCCAGAAACTGCCAGGCAGTGTGAATTATGCAGGAAAATTGCAGAGAGACCACAGAGGGAGAGATGGCGGAAGGTAGGAAGAGTCAGCTGCTTGGGCCGGGGAACAGGTGCTGTTGGCTCAGTCTTCCACACGGGGGAGGAAACGGTGGTGTCTTCAGGAGTAAAGAGCCTTTTGGCCTTGCTCTGTGAATAAGAGGAGGAAGAAACCCCCAGCAAAGTCAGGTGGGGCTGACAGAAAAGGCACGTTTGGAATGAATATGGGGCCTGAACCTCACTGTAGCTTCCATATATCCCCCTTTTCTTTTCTTTTTTCTTTCTTTTTTTTTTTTTTTTTTTGAGGTGGAGTCTCACTCTGTTGTCCAGGATGGAGTGAAGTGGCAGGATCTCAGCTCACAGCAACCTCTCCACCTCCTGAGCTCAAGCAATTCTCCTGCCTTAGCCTCCTGAGTATCTGGGACTACAGGCATGTGCCACCACAGCCGACTAATTTTTGTATTTTTAGTAGAGACAGGGTTTTACCATCTTGGCCAGGCTGGTCTCAAACTCCTGAGCTCAAGTGGTCCACCCACCTCGGCCTCCCAAAGTGCTGGGATTACAGGGGTAAGCAACCTCGCCTGAATGACATCCCCCTTTTCTAATTCAATAAAGTAAACAGTATTTTCCGAACTTTAAAGGGACCTTAGGGACTATCTGATCCAGTGGTTCCCAAACTTGGATATGCCCACTCCCCTGCCATAGTTATCTGGGGTGTTTGTTGAAAATGCTAGTTAATGAAAGAGAGAAAGTAGAATAGAGGTTACCAGAGTCTGGGGGAGGGAGTAGGGAGTTATTGCTGAAGGTGAACAGAGCTTATATTGGGGTGATGAAAAAATTCTAGAGATGGGAGATGGTGATGGACGCACCACAATGTGAATGTGCTGAAAGCCACTGAACTGCACGCTGTAAAATGGTTAAAATGTTGGGAGGCTGAGGCAGGTGGATCACGAAGTCAAGAGATCGAGACCATTCTGGCCAAGATGGTGAAACCTGCCTCTACTGAAAATACAAAAATTAGCTGGGTGTGGTGGCTCGCGCCTGTAATCCCAGCTACTCGGGAGCCGGAGGCAGGAGAATCGCTTGAAGCCGGGAGGTGGATGTTGCAGTGAGCCGAGATCGCACCACTGCACTCCAGCCTGGGTGACAGAGTGAGGCTCCATCTCATGTTTATCTTTTACCAGAAACTTAAAATGGTAAGTTGTGTGTGTGTGTCTCTTACTAGAAAAAAATAAAAAATCTGGCAGAGCCGAAAGAAAAAGAAAATGGTGGTGATGGAACCCCAGCCCTACAGCATCTGGCACAGTGGGGCCTGGAAATCACCACATTTTAAAAAGCACCACAGGCGGTTCTTATAGAAGTATTGAGGATGGCATTTCAAAAATGGGACTTTGGTTATTTTTTCAAAAGACTTCTTTTAGAGATACATACTGAAATAGTTATGAATGAAATGATGTGCTATCTGTGTTTGCTTCAAAAATGATCAGGGCATAGTGGCAGTGGTAATGGTTTCGATGAAACAAGAGTGGCCCTGGGTTGATAATTGTTGATACTGGGTTATGAACACGACATGGTGGTTCATTAAAAATAAAGTTACAAAACAAGATTTAACAGGTAGGGGTCATTCCCAACTAAGAGGGGAGTGTGATTAAAGGAAAGGAGGCAAGAGGCAGCTTGCTGTGCGCTAGAAACAGCCTGCAAGTCAGTGTGACTGAAGCATCCTACTCAAGGCAAAACAAGGAGGTGGCCAGACATGAGGCTGGGGACCCGGAAAAGGAATACCCTGCCAAGTCCTGTTGGCCATATGAACCCACATAAATCTGGGTGATGGGGAGACATCTGGATATTCCGAACATTGCAAAGAAAGAATTAGACTTGTGCCCTACCTAGATAGGGAAGCAATTGAGGAGCAAATTAGAAAGCTGTCCTGGGAACTGATTTCAGGACCTGTATAAGGATAGTAGCTTGGATGGAGAGGAGGAGATGCAACCAAAAAAGATTTTAGTAAATGTAGTCGGCACAACTCAGTGGCTAATTACACTTCAGAGAAGAACGGGAAGGAGCCAAGAAAGACTCCAGGCTCCTAGCTGCAATCCTATTAACCAAGAGAGGACATACAGAAGGATTATCAACTGTCATCTAACTGTGTTTTGAAAACAAAAGATCTTGGTAGGACCCACCATTCTAGACAAAGGACTCCATGACCTTCCTTTTGTGACAACTACACACTCTCTCTCAAACCCTTTTCTTTCTATAGACTCCTTCCATTACAGGATTGTAGGCGATCAGAGATGAGAGAAGGTTCCAGCAGCATTTAACCTAATGCCTTCCTTGTATAGTTGGAAGGTCTACAGACATTAACCTACTTGTCCAAAATCCTGTCTTTTTAATTTGTTTAAGACTGTCCTAACTTCAAAATGAAAAACAACAAACACATACATATACACTTTTCCATAAGCTTGACTACTCGTCTTTACTCCTTCCTTTAGTACTCAAAGACCCATTGTTCCATTTCCTTTTTTGGAAATTTATTTCTGAAATCTCCACAATGTTTTATTCTCTACCCTTTGAATAATATTACTCTAAAATTCAGTGAAAAAAGCCTTTCTTGTTAATAAAAGCAGCCTTTTCTCATTCCTCGTGGATTTTCCTTGTCTTTCTGTGAGATTTGAATCCTATTTGCGGCTTGCCTCCTTAAACTCCTTCCTCCTTTGGCCTCTGGAGTAATAAGCTTTCCTGGGTCTTACTCCTCCCTCTCTTCACTACTTTACTCCCTCACCATTTTCCTCTTCTGATTCCCCCTTCCTCCAAATCCCCAAGCTTCTGTCAGGAGCCCAACACTTCTCTTTTTACTCAAATACTGTGAAGCCATTCGCCCTCACACAGTCCAGTTTCTTCTGTGCTTCTAGCCAGCACTGACAGTGGTCCACGTGGAGAAGTCTGTGCCTGTCATGAGTGTGATGTGCCAGCTATGTTGGCCCACATCACTTTGCCACATGTGCCTTCTCAAAGAGAAGTAACCCACACTGCCCTGGGGCTCATCACTGGGCTGGACCACAGCTAAAAGGGAGACTGACAAATGAGAGTGGGTTCTGAAAAGCACAGAAGGTTGGGAAGCGATCTAAAAACAACAGTGCATGAAGACTGCTGAAAAGGCTAAGAATGATGAGCGTGGGAAAGATAAAGCTCCTGGGATCCATGGCAGCTTTCTTCATATTTGTGAAAACTTGTCACATGGGATGGGGCATAGATGTATTTTTTTTCTGCTTCAGAGAACACAAATGAGGAAGTCTATTCTGTCTCAACAGAAGAAAAACATGTTGCAAATAACTTGGGTTTTTTAACACAAGAATGAGGTGTCTCTTAATGCAGTGAACTCTGCCCATTGCTGAACGTGTTGAAGAAATGCCTGCTCCAAGAAGGAAAGTGGCCAGATTACTGCTGAGACCTCTTTTCCTCTGATGCTTAGGGAATTGCTCTCTTCATAGATAGCCTGTCAGCACCAAAGACTTCACGTGTTTGACATGGAATCAGGCGTTCTGTCTGATTACTTGAGTCTGTCATTGGTGCTGTTGGTCTTACAGATTCCTGGAGTAGAAATCTCAGGGCACCTTTGATTTCTTGCTCTCTTTTTGTCCCTGTATAACTGCCTCCAGAATGCCTCTTTGATTTGCTCTTGATTCTTAATTTCCACTGGCACCATTAAAATCCAGACTCATCAAATCACATATGATGGTAGCCATTGGATTTTTGAGTTGGAATGAACCCTGGAGAGATCAAGCCCAACCTGCTAATTTTATAGGTAAGGAGAATAAGACACAGAAAAGTTAGACTTGTTTAAGGTCATGTAGTTAGCAGGGGTGGTTCTAAGCTCCAATACTCTTAGTATCTTTTTATTTCCATTTTCCTATGATCACTCAGGCCACTAATGCATTTGAACTTAAATCATTTTATAGATATTGACTATGACTTACCCATGGAATGACTGGTTTATTTGTATGATGCTATGATGGTTCTCAGCCAAATCACAGGTGTTAAAACCTAGAAATTGTCCCCAATATCTTAAGTGTAACAGACCACTGGATCTGCTTTGAGTTAAATAACCCTGTTCTTTTATGTGCTGCTCAGAGATACTGCCAAAGGAGGACTGCTGAATTGTGAAATAAGGAAAAATTCTAGCCAGCTCAAGCTCTCCAGAGTCTGTAAATCCAGGTCATTTGGATATTAAATGTATCATTGTACTCCAATAAGTACAAAAATTACATATATCATGTTAACTGGCTATGCCATGATTATTCCCATAAAAGGTCCTGGACTCACGTTGGTTCTTCTGTTGCTATTCTGGTCTCTTCTAGTTCTTGTGCTTGTTTCAGCCAAGGCAATTTTGCTTCCACTGGACTTTTTTCTAAGAAAAAGAGAACATAAACAATGAGCTTAATTACTATTAATCATTAAGGAGTTGGATATATGATTGTATTGGCTGAAGACTTCATTTATAAGGAGGTCATGTTTTTCAAATGCAAGTTGAGTTCCTTAGCACAGTACATTAGGTGGCTTCTGGAATGAATTAAACATTTCTGCTGTATTTTAAAAAAATTAATACATTATTAAAATGCAACCAAAATGATCACATGATACAGTTGAATAGGCTGTCAAAGTTAACATAAAATGCCTTTTACAAATCAATACCAATTTCTGTTGTTCACACATTGAAGCTCTTACTTCAGCCATATCAGCCTGCTATCTTTGGTCACACTTTATTTTTGTACATGGAATACAAAAATTAACAGAGAAAAGCAAATAACGTGGAAGTTAAGAAAGTTGGGACAGGATGAGAGAGTCTGTGTTATAGTTTACTCAAACTTTTACTGTTGTAGTTGTTGAGGGAGAAGATTACCAATTACATCTGGCATGGAGGAGCAAACTGTTGGCCTTTTCTGTCCTTTGAAGCCTCCTTGATGTGAAGAAAGAAGTAATCTATCTATGAAGTGAGAAATAAAAATAACTTTGGGATGCTTCAAGGAAACTACAGACACTATGTCAGTGGCTATGAAAGTATCGTTAGTGCATAAGGAAGGAGAAGAGACTTCACTGATGGAGTTACATAGTCAATGTCTGTACCTGTCATGGCAACTAGTGACTTTTCTGCAAGACAGACATACTGAAAAAATATTTATTGAATGGCTAATTATGAGGCTATTTGTAGGAATAATGAACCCAGGAATAACAAAAGAGAATTTTACCATTCTCTCTCAAGTACTAAGGAGGAGTCCTTCTTCCTAATAGTTGGGAATCATATTTTTTTCCATTTCAAGATGTAAGATACTTTTCATGAGAATGGTTAACACTAAAGAACATGGAAAAAACTAAGTGCAGAGAAGACCATAAACCAGAGAGGTGATGCCAAATAATCCTATACAAGGAGGCTACCCATTTCTGCTCTTTTATGTAGAACAAATATGAACTACTGGAGAGATTATAAATATATCCATAGATCTTCACTGGGAACTGGAAGTTTTCATTCATTACATGCATTAGTACATATGATAAAGATGACATCATTCCTCCCTCAAAAATCTTACACTCCAGTGGAGAGGTAGCTACAAAGAAGAATGAGAATCTTGGGAAAAGTCAGTAATTTCCTCCTCCTCCTCTACTTCTTCCTCTTTTTCTTGCTTTTCTTTCTCTTCCACCTTCTACTTTTCCTTCCCCTCTTTTTTTAATCTTCCTCCCTCCATTCTTCTTTTTCTTCAAGGGACGGACTGCATTTAATTTTCTTACGTCCACCAAGAAATGTTAGTATAAACCTAGATAGATAGGAGCTACTCTATCTGTACTGAACCAACAGGAGCTGTTTTCCCTCCAGAGGAATAATTCACATATATTCAACTTTTTTATCTAGATGAGAAGGTCTATTGCAATTTGTCAATAAGATAATTTTTATAAGAAAGTAGTAAGTTGAAAGGGAAGTGCTACAATATTGAATGAGAGCTGGAAAATACCATTTGATTCGAATTTACAATGCACCACAGACTTACCTTTTGGTTTATAACACGGGATGGGAATGACACATTCTTCTTTGATGTGTAACTTCAGTTGTGGATTGCAGCCCCCAACATGCTCTCCATGGTGGTTAATACACAGAACAACCCGGTACCGTAACCCTCGGCCACAAGTCACTGTGCACTTCAAAGAAGAAAAGAGAAGCCAATGCATTTCTTTTAATATAATATACAAAGGAGAGCCATTGAACTACATAAATATTAAACATAAAAGACTTTTAGACAAATATTATGTAAGGAAGGGTGCAGAGGCTAATATTCTGTGATGCTTGTATTTCAGGGCCCCTCTCTTGTACAACCTTGTTCCACTTCTAAATTCAAAGGGTATTTAAGGTGAGATCATAGTTCAAGAAAATTAAAAATACCCTGAAATCTTACTGTTCAAATATCAAAGAAACTTGTTACAAGTTCTCTCAAGTTTGATTAAAAGTTTAGGTGATTCTGCCTAAAATAATTTTTGAAGGTGAATGAAACCTTTCTGAACTGTCAATAAAAATATAATAAAATTCTGACCAATTATGCAAGAGGATTATGTTTGTATTCTGTTTATAGAAGTCAATCTTGCAAAACTGCTGTCATGTAACAAGGCCATTGAAGAGTATTCCACCAAACAGTAGAGAAAAAAATACTATAGATGTATCCTGATTCATCTATAACTACAACCACCTGCAGTTAAAATTAATAAAAACATTATGCTATTTTTTTCTGAATTTCTGTGGTTTGTGTTATCAGCATTTTTTTCTTGGATTATTTGTTTATGATTTAAAAGTTACTCTTGTCTGTGAGTAGAATGTTTTCATGTCATACAAAAATCTAGAGTATCTTTTCATTTATCTGTGACATGGTTTGGTTCTGTGTCCCCACCCAAATCTTATCTTGAATTGTAATCTCCATAATCCCCATGGGGAGGGACCTGGTGAAGGGTGATTAGTCATGGAGGCAGTTTCCCCTATACTGGTCTCATGATAGTGAGTGAGTTCTCACAAGACATGATGGTTTTATAAAGGGCTCTTCCCTCTTCATGCTCTCTCTCTTCTGCTGACTTGTGAAGAAGTTACTTGCTTCTCCTTCACCTTCCGCCATCATTGTAGGTTTCCTGAGGCCTCCCCAGGCACGTGGAACTGTAAGTCAATTAAACCTCTTTCCTTTATAAATTAACCAGTCTCTGGTAGTATCTTTCTAGCAGTGTGAGAATGGATTAATACAATCTGCATGCTGGGGAGTATATATATGTATACACGTGTATGCATTTAAAAAAATTAATAGACTATATTTTCTGAGGACCATTTTGGGTTTACAGAAATATTGAGCAGAGAGTACAGACAGCCCCCATATTTCCTTTCACCCCTTTTTCCCCCTATGATTTTCCCTATTATTAACATCTTGCCTTGGTGTGGTACCTTTGTTACAACTGATGAATCAATATTAATATATCATTATTAACATAACTAATATATCACTTAATATATCATTATTAAATATTATCAAGTCCAGAGTTTACATTGTGGTTGCTGTCAGCTTTTTAAAATTTGTAATTTCTTGTAATTTCCTTTCTTATCTAAATAAACATTCTCTTTGATATCTAATATTTATGTTTTATATTCTTGTTGTTTTTGAGGCGTCCCCTCCAATCTGTATAAACTTTAGACCTCACCAATTCTGGATCCACCCCAGGGAGGGGCCGAGAGCTGTTGGTTGCCTTTGGTTACTTGCTATGGGACAGGAATCTCCTGCATTTGTTATCTCATGAATCCTTCTGATCCCTTTGCAGATCAGTAGCTCCAGGCTCATTGAACAGATAAGCAAATAGCTCACCATTAAGGACCTTGCTCAAGGTCACACAGTTCCTAACAGACAGAGTGGAATTCCCTCCCAGAGCCATCTATTGCCAAAGCCATGGCCAAGCCACTGCTTTAAAAGAGCTTGTAAATTCTCTTCTGACCCCCTAAGCACTTTGTACCTGGGTGTCCCTGGGGACAAGTTTCAAAGACATGTTTCGAGGATGTGGAGGCTTTTCTCAGTGTACACACATCAGGCAGAATATTGGGAAACCTCTCTAGTTCATCATGCCACTCTTGAAACCACTGAACAAATACTTTAATGAGTTCAGTGAAGTTTGATATTACCCTGTTTTTGGAAAATTGACTCAACTACCGCCAAATTTATCAACTTAAGATATATAAGACACTGAGGGGCTGTTTTATATTAGCCATGAAAGAAAGAAAAAATCTACCCAAAGAGAAAGAAAACAACATAGGATATAGCAATATAAGATATAATACTACAACTGGTTAATCCAAAGGAGTATTCTCTCCTTTTAAACCACCCTTCTGGAAAGCCGGACACTTCTCCCAACGGCATTGTCGGTGTTTACAACGTTCCAGAACTCCTCTGTGGAGCTGCATATGTCCTCAAGGATGAAAAATCCTCATCATTGAGAATATATTTGATTTTTTTAAAAGTGAAAAATATTGAGAGTGAGGTATGGTGAATGAGAAGAGCTAGTTAACATCCTCTATTCTGATAATACACGAAATGATAAAGTCATGATATTTATGGGGATGGAGGGTGATATAAAAGCTCTAAAGCCAACACAGAACATATGGCTTATGAAGGCTGAAAACAGGCTCTGCAGTTGTAGAAATAATGGTAATTGGAGGCTGAAAAAATGAAAGTCCCTAATGTCTTGATAACAAATACTTTTGCAGCTGAGATGATATTCTTTGCTTTCAACAAAATAGAGGACTTAAACTGCCAGCAGACAGATCCTTAAAAATAATTTTTGATGATAGACTATCACATGAATTTTGCCACATAACTCAAGAGTTCAAAGAAATGAACAGCCTTGCTAAAATAAAATCCTTCCATCCCAGTCTATTTATTTATGTAAACAAGCTTTCCCAGTGTATACATGCAAAGCCAAACAAAACAAAATAAAAAACCAATAGCAAAAATTAACAATAAAATCATTGCTGAACACGTCTCATTCTGGTGATTAATATGTGAACTATTTTTTAAGCTCCAATTGTCTTCTATAAAGATACATTAATGCATGTACATGATGAACTAAGTGTGTATTCAAATGAAAATGTAATTTTTATGTGTTATTCTTATTTACTCAACTTTGAAATATATATGTTGTTTTGAGGGTAAACTAAAATTAACTCAATTCAGAGGACTACTTTAAATACTTAGGGTCTTATGGCCACAGGAAAGTAAAATAAATTAATATCAATGATCATATATTTTTTTTGGAGAGAAGTAGAATAGTGTAATAAATAAAACTTTAAAGCACAAAAATACATTATAGTAGAATAAAGTTCTATGGAAGGAGTAGATTGCAAATGTGAGTTCAAAGGGAAAAATATTCACAACATCCAAATTGTTAAAGAAGAGCTCACTTGTGTATTTTTAATTGAAAGATGGCAAAGATGTAATTATCATGGCATTTAAATTCCACTAGACAGATTTTTTTAAATGCTGCAACACTTTTATTTTAAAATGTCAACATTCACAACATGTTGAAATGATACTCTTTTTAATTATTTAAACTTGTGATAGGAAATTTTAGATGTCAACCTGCATATATGTGAAAAGGTATGTAATTCTCTAATCTTCTTTTCAGGGAATATGTGACCAAAAATTAATTGATAACTTCTTCCCTAGCAAGTTTGAATAAAGTTCTACAGGGTGATTATGTTTAGTCTGGGGATATCAGAAAAAGATTGATATGGTCTTCACCTGACACTCACTTATTCTTAAAGTTCAAGTGCTAACTCCTTTCTGAAGCTTTCCTGACACCTTCAGGTGGAGTGAATCATTCCACCTTGTGCCTCTGAAGTACTGGGCACATGATACTACTCATGCACAATGCTATACTGTAACACAACTTCGTTTGCATGCATGTCTGTGCAACTAGATTCTAAGCTTTTGGGTGGTAGGAGCAAGCTGTATTTACTTCTTAGCACAGTAGCTGACACATTGAATAAACAGATGAGTAGATATATTAATACATGTACATGATGAGCTAAGTGTGTGGAGATCACTTAAGAGAGCTGCAGAAACTTCAGGCAACTACATCTCACTCTCTAGAAAATTAAAGAATTAACATTAAATTATTAAATACCAATGTCTGCATTTTTCATCTTTTTTTTTTAAATTGTACTTTAGGTTCTGGGGTACATGTGCAGATAATGCAGGATTGTTGTATAGGTACATACATGGCAAGGTGGTTTGCTGTCTTCATCCCCCCATCACCTATATCTGGTATTTCTCACCATGTTATCTCTCCCCACCCTTCCCACCCCTGCTGTCCCTCCCCTAGTCCCCCCACCAACTAACTGCAGTGTGTGATGCTCCCCTCCCTGTGTCTACACGTTCTAATTGTTCAACACTCTCCTATGAATGATACCATGTGGTGTTTGGTTTTCTGTTTTTGTGTCAGTGTGCTGAGAATGACAGTTTCCAGATTACTCCATGTCCCTGCAAAGGACATGAACTTGTAGCCAGTTTTCATCTAGGAAAATAAAAACACAACTCAACCAAAATCAGTTTTGAAATTATTTTATAGAAATGTGTTTCCTATGTAGACTTGTTGGAAGTTTTTATATGAAACTTTCTAGAATGTTTTATCCATTTTTCATTTTAATATGATAACTCCTTGTTTTGCATAAACTTGTAATAATGCATTAAAGTTTTAATGAAATATGTAGAACTCTTTCCCCCTAAACAAAAATGTTCAAAGTGGCTCAACTTTTTAGTTCGTGCAGAAAGAGCTTTGAGGTTCAATAGACTAGTCCTTGAATCTTTGTTTGACTTTTTAAGTGACTCAACATCTCTGAAAAACTAGTGGGTGAGTAGTTTCTAACCTATAAAATGACAATGATGCATCTTTGCCAAAGCGTTCTTGTAAAAGTTGTATGAAATATCAAATTCCTGTATAGTTTTAGACATATAGTTGGCTCTGACAAAGGATAACAAATAATTTAGTATTATTTGTTACTATGATTTATTTCCTCATTGTCAATTGCTTCAAATAAGCATTTCAAATTTTCAAACAATTTCTTATTGCTTTTGCTTACTTTCCCTCTTCTCTTTTGCCTCTGGTTAACTGAGAGTTGAGCAATTAAATGAAGAAGCAATTTATTAATGTTTCTAAAATTTTAGAATGTGACTGGAAGCCAAAGGCAAGGTGTCAACCCTGTGAATAAAGGGCATGAACTTCTTTTTGTCTTGTCAGAAGAGCTCTTTGTTCATGTATGAACACTAGGATTTATTCTTGTGATTGATAGTATAGACAGATTAACTCAGGATAGTTACAGTATTATATTTAACATTTTTTATTTACTTCATAATTCATTGTGTTGTCTTGGCCTGACTGGAAAGTTGTGAATGTGGAAGGAGAGTGAGTGTTGTTTTTTTTTTTAACAGTTTATGTAATTTTTTTCAATCTCTGGATGAGTTTTCTCATTGAAATATGCTTGATTTATAATTATTCATATTTTAGAGGAAATTTTCATTTAAAAACCTTTAATCAAGTAGTATCTAGTTAATAAGCTGAGAAACAAAACTACAAAAATTTTCAGTTTTAATAAACTATAGAAAAGTTTGTCTCTTATACCATTGTTATTATAACTTTCAAGTAGAAAAACTGAGTATGTATTAGTAAATATAAAATGTCTCAGTTTTAAAGCTAATACTGTGCTTACTTTTGTTCTAATTAGATTCATAATTTCATGGCTTAGTATTCAACTTTTTGTCATATTTAAGTAATAGTTTATTTCCATGTTGACAATTATTGGAAATTCTCAGTAAAAGTACTGGTTACCAATAGATACGAATCTTTTTATTAGTATCTACAGATAAGTGAAGGCAACAGGGTAGATTTTGAAAAATTACAGGTACAATTATATCTAATTGATTCTGACACACTAAATATTGGCTTGATGCATATAGCTTAATTCAAATATATATCAAAAATAACATACAAACCATTGGCTCACAACTCCTTGTAATAATTAATTGTAGAAATATCTATAAACATTTTAAGAACAAGAAATGAAAGGAAATACTATGAAAGGAAATTAGTTGTTAAAGTTGTCAAGCATTGTATTTGGTCGTATTGAACTCGCAAGTAAGCTGAGATTCAATATGCTCAGCATCCCTGTTTTGAAGGATGTGTGTAAATAAGGCAAAATGGCTCTTGTTTCTTGTCACCTTACCTTGCCCATTTGGAAGGGGAATTTTGGTAAGTTTATATTGAACTCCTTAATGCCTGAGAAAGACCAACTAACTAAATAAATAAAACTAATTAAATGTCTCTATATATTTGAATTAGCCACTTAATTTCATCAATAATGAGACAATAAAAGAGTACTATTTAAAGTGTCATGTTATTTTACTTATATCCAGAAATATCAAGTCTAAATGTTGCTAAGGTTTAACAGATTGAAATTCTTTAGGTGATTCAGTTCTCAGTCAAAAGAAAAATCGTTGAATTAGTGTCTTGAAGGCAGAATTTCTTCCATTAGCCTTATTAGCATTTTATTACTTTGCTGTGAAATTTCAGCTTCTTTAATTTAATATATAAAAGTAATTTAAGGTGATTTAACTTAAATTACTTTTAATTTAAGGCAGTTCCTTAAAACGAAGTTGGTTGATAGCTCAGTAACAGAATATAAAATGTAGCACACATTTATTCAGCTTATCTTTGTTTCTAGAACTCAGTACATGCCATTTAACTGCTTTATATTCTGAATTATGTAATATGTTATTAGTTTTAACAATCCCTTTAGTAATAATTTTCCTCAATTGTCCAATGAGAGACAGGTCATTAGGGGAAAAGAACTCAAGCAAAAGGAAAACAATAGCTTATATCAGTTGAGAATACCCAACTTAAAAGAATTGGAAGAGTTGTGTATTAATTTGTCAGCACTTTACTCTAATCATGGTAATGAAATTATGAAAAATTATATAGAGTATAGACGTTCCTAAGAACTAAATTAAACTGACATTTAATTGTGGTCAAGATGTTAAGCTTTTATGGTGAGACATTTCACTAACATTAACTGCACACTGACAAGCTTGACAATTTCATATGACAACTTAAGCATGTCCATCTTGCCTTTTTAAGCAGAATCATGGAATTCATGGCTGTGGTTTCTAATCTGAAGCAGTTTTGTAAAATGTCTCTAAAAAAGAATAAGAAGATATTTTTTTTTAGATAACACAGATAAAAATAACCCTTTTTTTTTTTTTTTTTGGTAACTTAAGACCTTATTTCTATGTCTGCTTATGACGATGTCACTCAGTGTGGACAGTGAAGGTACTGAATTTCAGATACCGAGTTGTTGCCTGAAGTCTGGCCAATAGCAGACTTTATTATTGCTTCCATGCTAGAAATTTATTTAGAAACTAGTATGGAGGAATCCTAGTACATTTGAACAATCACGAATAAGTGGCCATTAATCATTTTGATTGAGAGCCCCTAGTTCTTCAGAAATGATATATCTGACCCAAATCAATTATGTGGGTTCTTGTTGTCACAAACTTGAGAATCTTTTAGCATTCTCAACAGCAGAAAACCAGTTTGACTCCCTTTTCTTTGCTTTTTGGTGGTGGTGGAGTGGGGAGTTTGAATGCTGCATTCAAAGTATCACAGCAGATGATATGTCATAAAGCAGGACATTGACATGAGGTCACCCCCAGCTGGTCATACTTTTCTCTTGTGTATCGTATTCTTATGGTATTCTTGCTAAAATTCCCATTAGTTTGAGATTTATATATATATATATATATATATATATATATATATGTATGTAATTCTATATATTGTTTATATAAATATACATATACATTAGCAAGAGTTGCTTTTAAGCTTTTTTTTTTCTTTTTAAAAAAATATTCTTAGGAACTCCATAAGAGGAAAAGCAAACCTGTGGCAGAGAAGGGAAGGCAGTTGTCAAATAAAGAGACATAAACCTACTCTCATCGCATCCAGCCCAGTTACAGATACACAGAGTTTCTGTAACAGTGTCTAATGTATTGACAGACGTCAGTTAAAAATGGAGAAATAGGCTGGGCACCGTGGCTCACCCCTGTAATCCTGGCACTTTGGGAGGCTTAGGTGGGTGGAGCACCAGGTGAGGAGATGGAGACCATCCTGGCTAATATGGTGAAACCCTGTCTCTACTAAAAATACAAAAAACTAGCTGGGTGTGGTGGCATGTGCCTGTCATCCCAGCTACTCTGGAGGTTGAGGCAGGAGAATCACTTGAACCCAGAAGGCAAATGTTGCAATGAGCCGAGATCATGCCACTGCACTCCAGCCTGGGCAGCAGAGCAAGACTCTGTTTAAAAACAAAAATGGGAGCCAGGCACGGTGGCTCACGCCTGTAATTCCATCACTTTGGGAGGCCGAGGTGGGTAGATCACAACGTCAGGAGTCGAGACCAGCCTGACCAAGATGATGAAACTTTGTCTCTACTAAAAATACAAAAAAAAATTAGCTGGGCGTGGTGGCACACGCCTGTAATCCCAGCTACTCAAGAGGCTGAGATAGGAGAATTGCCTGAACCTGGGAGGCAGAGGTTGCAGTGAGCCGAGATCATGCCACTGCACTCCAGCCTGGGCGACAGAGTGAGACTCTGTCTGAAAAAAAAATGGGGGGGAATAGAGATATTTATTTATAAACGATGCATATATGGACAGATGCAATAGTTGTGCATTTTATCTAATGGAAATACGCAACAAAAGAGATGCTGCTGTGGTTTAAATGCAGTTAAGTTATATGTTTGGGACATTACACAGGCAGCAGTCACTCATTATTGCAAAGCTGGTTTACCAAGTTTATCAAGTTTTAACTGATTGAGACTATAAATAATCATATTTAGAGTAAAATATCAAATATTTGTTCATATATACCACTCACTTGTCAAATCAGAAATTGAAATCTCCTAGGATTGACCTCCCCGAGTATTTCCAATAAGTCCGAGATGTTTCCCATGTATAGCTGGAATGTGCATTAACTCTTGTAATCTAATATCCCTCAGAGAAGTGTCAATCAGAGCACTCCCTGATGCTTGGAAGTCCCTCACTTTTGCCATCCTTGCCTCCCGCCTGCTCCTCTTGGCCTCTGTAGCTTTGTCTCTGGCGAGAAGTACACTTACTGCTACTGATTTTTTTCTTCCTGGAAAATCTCTATTGCCTTTCTCCTTATGCACTCAGTCAGAACGTGCTTTGTTTCTCACAATCAACTGGCTTAGAGATGCTTCCCACAGCAGAGCCTTTATAAGGAGAAGACATGAGTACACAGAGAGGCTAAGTATCTTGCCTTCAATTGCAATATTAGTTTTACTGGGAGACCAAAGATCTTGGTGATTACTGAGTTTCTACTGGTTACAAGATGTTTACAACTGATTTGTATTAAACTTTAATGAGAATTTGTTTCATCCAGTTACTTAAAATAAGTATCAACTTCAGAAATAATAGTCTGGACAAAACAAAATATAAATGGTCACATCTGCATTGGGAAAGCTAAACCTAGAGCAGTGTTAAAAGTATATATAGAGAGAGTGAGTGGATTCTCATAAGTTAGGCATACCAGTGGTGACTGGTCAGAGTCTACATTTGATAGTATTGTTAATTTTTCCCAATTTTCTGAGAGCTAAGCCCAGACCAGAGATGGCAGCTGAGAGCAGAATCTTATGTGCTGGATACTTGGCTGGATTGTCTGATTCTTCTAGCTGACACAAACTGTCTTGTCTTCTGGGAGGCCTTGTTGATCAGTTTTAAAATTAATAATTAGAATGAAGAGCATTTGATCATCAGTGGAAGGTACAAAGTTGGTTATGCTCTTAGTACCATCAGGCTACAGCTGGAGTCATGTGTATAATACGCTCTTATGTCAGTTGAAGTTTTTGTTGTGGTGTTTGATATTTTTGTTTTGGCTTTTGTTTTTTCATTTTGAAAATCATTTGTTTCGAGTTTTATTCCTCTTATGCCCTCAAGCTTTGTAGAGTAGAAGTCTAGAGCTAAAGTTCTCTCTTAGTTGTATCTCTTTTGAGGACTATGTTAAAGACCTATTCTTAGAAGAGGTGCTACTCAAGATTTCTTGCCTAAGATCAGACAGTGCGATGACTGCATTATGGATGAGAGAGCCAATGTTGTTAAAAGCAAGAAAATGCAATTATATTTCCTTTGAGAAAATAGAAAATATAGGACATTATATACTATAAATATTTTTGAACTAATGAAATACATTCTATATATGGTGTTTGTATTAAATCTTTTGAAAGTTTTAAAGAATGAATTAAAGGTTAAAATAAACAGTGCTGCTTATAAAATTGGAGCAATCAAAACAGAACAAAAGGTGTGTATGGGCCTTCAAAAAGTGGAATTATCTCATATTTAACCACCATTTGTTTTCTTATTTATGCAAATCAAAGTAGAACAAAAATATGTGTTTTTATTCAGCCTATCAGTATATAAGTGATTAGTTTGGGACAGGGTTTATTACAAGAGCCAAAAATTTCTATGAATGAGGGCTTGTAGTTCCATTATTATTACTGATATGTTTTGAAAATATTATTTTGTACCGAGTCTGTTTGTATATCAGTTTTGGCAAAGGCCTAAAGGTGAAATCATTTTAAAAATTGTCATGTACCCCTGGCAAAGTGGGCTGCTTAGATCATCTGTACCAGCATTGGAGACCCTTCCACTTTGTTTTATATAAGCAGCTGAGTGTGGAACCTAGAGATGGAAGCAATTGAGGGGATATTCAAGAGTTCCACCCTAAGATCTGCAGACTTTTTCCCATACAAAGGATAGGGTACCTGTCTCCCTTACCTCTCCTCCTCCTGGCATCACCTCTGCAGTCCTGAAGGAGTCATACTCTATGGCTAGTGACAATGGAAGGGAACAGTCAAAGAGTAATGTCGGTAAAGAGGGAAGAAAGGTTAAGTAACACCGGTGTCCACTCTTTCCCCGTCAAACTTACAGGATTATCAAGCCTGAACTAGAAGACAGCTGGGAGGTATAGAGAGATTTTAAATCAGAAACTTCACAGGTCTGCTACAAAATTACTGAACTGGATATTTTAATATACAAATACTGCAATTTTAGAAAAATAATTAGGTCGAAAAGGCTTGAGTTTGTAGCTGTGGTTACTGAAAATCCTGAAATTACTAAACTCACACGGAATTGGGAGAAAAGATAACTGCCTGAGCTATTATAAAAATTGTGAAATCTGAGGAGAAAGAAGAAATTACAAAGCAAAAAAGGACAAATTTTAAAAAAAGGATTTATATCAGAGTTCTTATCCTTGATTTCAAAAGACAGAAGGCAGCAGAATAATATCTATTGATTATTAAAGAGAAGACTGCAACTTAGGAATCCTGTAGCCAGAGACCATGCTGTTGACCATAAGGAAAAAATATTGTTGTACAGGAATCTAGTAAGGATTCCTTTACATTATACAGTCTAAAGTATATACTCTAGAAAAGATTGGAGGAAATAAATAATGACCTCTAATGGGACAAGAATGTGTGTGTGTGTGTGTGTGTGTGTGTGTGTGTGTGTGTTGGAGGGGGGGTCGGGTGGTGTTCAAATCTAATGGATGTGAATAAACAGTCTGCAGTGTGTGGAATAAGACCCAGTTAGATTCTTGAAATAGAAAGCTATGAATTTAAGGGGAATCTAAAATCAATAAAAACAAAATGTAAGAGTTGAGGTGGGGTGAGAGAAAAGAAATAAAAAGTGTTCTAAGGTTCCTTTTCAGGGGCAAGGATGTGGGCAGCAGAGGTGGGGTCAGAGTATGCCCTGAAGGGCATCTAAAATTTTTGCTTTATTGAAATGAGGAGAAAAGGGAGAAATTGGAAATGAAAAAAATTACATCATCTTGAGTATTTTCTCAAAAATGTATTTGACTAAATTTTATATATATGTGTATACATATATATATGTGTGTATATATATATATGTGTATATATATGTGTATATATATGTATGTGTGTATATATATGTATATATATGTGTGTATATATGTATATATATATGTGTATATATATATAAAACCTTTAATTCTAATATGTGAAGATTTGTATTGCATAAGTTCCAACCATAATAGAAATAAATAATAAAAAGGTGATTATCGAATTATTTCTTCTTGAACATTTAAAATATACCTTGATAATCTTTGTATCAAAGGAAAATCGATAGGTAAATTATATACCATCTAGAAGGAACCTAAACAGATAATTCATAATAAAAACTTTGAACAAAACAAATGCTAAATGCAATGGAAAATCAGTTCAAAATGGCTTCATTATTAAAATAAGAAATGGACCACCAGAAATTCTCATTGTAATGAATCAGAAAAGTATAATTAAATTAAGTAAATTAATACAGCATTAGTAAAGTAAAAGCTGAAAATAACATAACAGCAAGCAAATACAGCTAGAAATTTTTAAAAATGCAAATCTGGTCATTTTAAAAGGAAAATAAATGTGACAAACCTCTTGCAATTCTAATAAAAGAGGGAAGAAAGGAAGTAAAAATATTCCTGATTCAGAATGGGGAAAGAGATATAACCTTATGTAAAGGAGAGATCACAAAATTAAGACACGCTTCATGCAGCTCTTATGGAAATTGATTATTTTGTAGTAAAATTTAAATTGCTAAATGTTGTCCAGATAGCAGTGCCAAGTAAAAAATACGCTTTTAAAGACAGTATTAGAAATGTGATTTCAAAATTAAAATACCTATATTTGGTGATGGCACCAGGTCAGATGAGTCCCTGAGTTTTCACTTACCTAAAATTAAAATTTATATGTAAATTTAATTGATTTCCAGTGAACAATCCCAGCAGAGTTTTATGTTTGTATGTGTATGTGTTTATTTATTCATTTATTTTAGAGACAGGTTCTTGCTCTGTGGCCCAGAATGGAGTGGAGTGGCATGCAATTATGGCTCACCACTGCAGCCTCGACCTCCTGGGCTCAAGCGATTCTCTTGCCTCAGCCTCCTGAGTAGCAAGGATTACAGGCTGCACCATGCCCAGCTAATTTTTAAAGTTTTGTAGAGGCAGGGCATCAATATGTTGCTCAGGCTGGTGTTGAGCTCCTAGCCAAAGTGCTAGGATTACAGGCATAAACCTCTTCTCAGCTGCTTTCTGTTTGTTTGTTTTTTGTTAAAATAATCTGGACAGTAACTGCAAGATAGACACCTGAGAATAACCAAAAAAGCATGAAATAGAATAGCAGTCAGGTACTGGGACAGGGTGAAGTTTTGTTAGTAGAGTTCAGAAGCTAAAAACTTCGATGTCACATGAATGTAGTTTTACACAAGAAAAGAAAAATAAATTCTTAGAGAAGATAAACCAGAAGTAGATCTTAACATGTGAAACTTTAATACATGATAAATTTCAGGTTAACTTGTGGTAGAATGATGTTCAGTGGTGGTGTGGCTACTATGTCTCCATCAAAAGGAAATAAAATTAGACCTTTAAGTAACACAACATTCAAAATTCAGTTCTGGATGGAGTGAAGACTTCATCTACAATCTAGGGGAAAACTAGCCACACTTTATTATACTTTACCAACAAAAGCTATACAAGAAAAGACAGTCCTGTCTTATTATATAAAAATTAAGTTATATGTCTATGAAATGAGATTTACTAAACAAAATTAATAGAAAAATAATCAAAAGATTATAATATACAAAGATTTTTTTTAATTTTAAAGAACAAGATAATTAACCCAAGATAAAAATAGACAAAGGGTCTGAGTAGGCAGTTCAAGGAAGCAAAAGTCTAGAAAACCATCAAATGAAAAAACCACTCAAGTTCCCCAGTCATCAGGGAAGTGTAAATATAGAGTAACAATGAGCTATCACTTCACAAAATCAGAGTGCATAAACATTTAGAAGAGTAAAAAAGCCTGTTACAGCTGAAATTCAGGAAGAATACTCATATGCTTGTGGTGAAATGTACATTCCTTTTGGAAAGCATTCAGGCACAGTCTGATACGACTAGTTCCTCCAAGGTACAGCTCTAATCCTTCCCCACCTTTTAAAAATAGTTGTATAATATCCCTCGTCATGAATGTTTTCTAATTTAGTCAGTCATTCCCATTAATTGTCTAAACATGTATCAAAATAAGATACATGTAAATTAGAAAACATTCATGACGAGGGATATTATACAACTATTTTTAAAAGGTGGGGAAGGATTAGAGCTGTACCTTGGAGGAACTTCCATGAAGTAGCTTTTGTGAGAAAAGTAAGATTTATTTTTAAGTGTTATATTAAAATTCCCATGTACTTCCTCCCCCATGTATGCACAACCCCTCCCACTATCAACTTCCAATACCAGAGTGGCACATTACAATTGATGAACCTGCGTTGACACATCATTGTCACCCAAGTCCGTGGTTTACATTAGGCTTCGTCCTTAGTGTTATAAATTCTACAGGTTTGGACAATGTGTCATGACACATATCCACCATTTTAGTATCACAGAGAGTGGTTCTACTGCCGTAGAAGTAGTCTGTGCTCTGCCTATTTATCCATCCTTCCCCACAAACATTGGCAACCACTGGCCTTTTTGCTCTCTCTGTTGCTTGCCTTTTCCAGAACGTCATGTATTTGGAATCATATCATGTTGCCTTTACAGATTGGCTTCTTTTACCTACTGAGGTGCATTTAAGATTCCTCCATCTGTACACATGGCTTGAGAGCTCACTTCTTTTCAGCACTGAATAATATTCCATTGTCTGTATGTACTACCTTTTATTTATCAGTTCACCCACTGAAGGACATCTTGGTTGCCTATAAGTTTGGCAATTAGAAATAAAGCTGCTGGCGGGGCATTGTGGCTCACAGGTGTAATCCCAGCACTTTGGGAGGCTGAAGCAGGTGGATCACCTGAGGTCAGGAGTTTGAGACTAGCCTGGCCAACATGGTGAAACCCCATCTCTACTAAAAATACAAAAATTAGCTGGGCAGCTGTAGTCCCAGTTATTTGGGAGGCTAAGGCAGGAGAATCCCTTGAACCCTGGAGGTGGAGGTTACAGTGAGCCGAGATCACTCCAGCCTGGGCCCCAGAGTGAGACTCCCTGTCTAAAAAAAAAAAAGAAACCGCTTTTCTTCAGCATGATATGCAAAACCATCAGGATAATATTAGCAAAGAGATATAAAACATGTAGTTGCATATATTTTAAAAAACATTGAAGATGCAATGGATTTTAATTTGTTTGAGTAAATAAAATTTCATATTAGAATGTATAAATCTATGTTTTATAGATAGCCTCACTCTTAAAAATGTCCCATTTGGGGAAGTTGGCTATAAGTATTCGTTTTGTCTTTTATTTTGTATGTTCAAATAAGATTACCCATTGTTCGAAAATTGCTATTTAGGAAAGATAAGAAACGTTTCTTGTTACTAATATTTGTGCAAAATTTCCCATTGATTTATCAAAGAAAACAGTGCTTTTGAATTGCTATCTGCAGAAAAAAAACTACAAATCGTTGATATTGATGCTTTGTTCTTAATTATTGATGTCTAACAATGATTTGATTCTCTTTTGTGTAGCTTCACAGTAACAATTTCATTCAGGCTGTGGCAGTTGACACACATATGCATATAATTAGCATTATCTATTGTTATGAGCTATCACTCATATAGTGCATTCATACTGTAGTTATATTGGCAACATAAATTCTTGTTCATAAAATGAAAAGATATACTTTTCTAGCTTTAGTGCCTCTAGGTGTATTGAGTAGTTATTTTCCTTAAGGAACCACATTTATATATCTTCTGTATAGGATTTTTCAGATTTCTGGAACTTTTCAGAGAAAAAGATGACATCCAATATAGTTTTTAGTGTGTCTTTGCCATCTGGGTTTTCAGATTCATTTGGTTTAATTCAAAGATTAAAGACAGAAAAATTGGACCAAATGGTGGAACAAACCCCTGTGGAAGACATGCTTCTGCTGTGACTATTTTTGAGATTAATCGATTCTTTAACTTGTAACTCCACCCTGTGACTTTAGTCACATTTAATAACTGATTAGTCATAAGCATATGCATTAATTGTACCAGTGCATGTTGTGGGGTGGGTTTGCTTGCTTATGTAACTGGAGAAACTCAAGTGGAAGTGGAGAGTGGACTAAACAAATGCTTCCATAATTCAGTGAAGTAAACTCAAACGAAGCTATTTAGTGTGTAATAACTGACTTTGGATTTTTTAAGGCTAAGAAAGTGTGTGCTTTAATGTAAATATTGGGAGGAGTCAAAAATAATTTTAAGTTTTCTAGGTTAGAATCCTAGGAGCTTAAATGAAAACCTTCTGAAAAATAGGTAAACACAACTGATAAACTAAATCTTGGCTGGGCACAGTGGCTCATGCCTATAATCCCAGAACTTTAGGAGGCTGAGGCAGGCAGATCTCTTGAGGTTAGGAGTTTGTGACCAGCCTGGCCGGCATGGTGAAACCCCGCCTCTACTAAAAATAAAAATTAGCTGAGCGTGGTGGTGTGCATCTGTAATCCCAGCTACTAAGGTGGCTGAAGCACAAGAATCACTTGAACCTGGGACACAGAGGTTGCTGTGAGTCAAGATCATGCCACTGTACTCTAGCCTGGGTGACAGAGAATCTGTCTCAAAAAAAAAAAGAGAAAGAAATTTTAATATTTGGTTGTAAAAAATCATATTAAAAATGTCACAAGACCCTTGGGGTGTCACTTTGCCAGCTGGAAACTTCTATGGCCAGTGGCACCTTTACCCAAGTTTTGCTCAATCACACTGAGTTTGTTTTGCCCACTTGGCCTGGCAGGCTGCACTCAGCTTGTGCTACCAGCCTGGATCTCACCTGCCAAGGGTGAGCCAAGCACTGAGTGGTGAGGGGTGTGTAAGTGACCACAGAGTCTGGCCACTGTGCACAGCCAGGCACGCCGGCTCCTTTGGCTCCCTGCTAGGCCGCAGCTGGACCAGGCATCCTCCAAACAGCTTTCACTGCAGACACTGGGGAATGTCATGGTGCCCAGAATCTTGGAGACTCAAGGAACTGCAGAGTCCTAAAGAGAGTGTCACAGCTCTGGCTTGGGGAACTCCTAGGTCTGGGTTCCCCAAAGGACAATGGCTCATCTCTGTTTCTGTCTTCTCTCCTTTTCGTCACCAGCAATGTGGCAAGCAAGGAGGCATGTTTCAGCCCTGTTTGTGTTAGAGCTTTTTCAGTCCTACCATTTAGAAGGTCCCGAGTTCTTGTCCCATATCCAGGAAGAATGAGGTACATGGACAACTACAGGTGCGAGCAAGGCGAAGAGGAGCTTTATTGAGAATAGTACAGGTCTCAGGAGACCTGAAGTGGGTGGCTCCTTTTGGAGGTAGGTCATCCCAGGGTCTGTACAGCCCTCAGAGACTCAGAGTGGGTAGCTCCTATCTGCAGGCAGGTTGTCATGATGAGTGTACAGTTGTCAGAGGAGAGGAGACCCCCACAGTGCATAGCTCTTTTCCTCAGTCAGGTCATCTGACTGAGTCTGGCCGAGTCTGAAATTTTAATGGGCTTCAAAGGGGAGGAAGTAGGTGCTGATTGGTCCATGGGCAGCCATGAGCAAGACTGGGAAAAGCACCGTAAGTTCTCACTCCAGTAGAGGGAATTGGCAGCCTGGTTCCCATGCTACAGAGTCCCTGGTTTGAAGGTGGGGTTTTACAGAGGTCCTGCCTCTGTCTGCCCAGGAGCCTTTCTGCCTCCTGCTCTCTTGATGGAGCCCAGGCTGTTCATGCTAAGGGGTGCCTGCAGGCTGGTGCCAAGTGGCCTTCAGCCCCATCTTGGCCTCTCTACTGCACTTGTCAGCACCCAAAGTCCAGAGGTGGGTGAAGCAGTAGGAGGCTGGTATGTCAGTGCCGCTCCTAGCACACACACCAGGCCTGGTCATGACCGCTCCTGGGCTGGGCCACAACTTTGCTCCAAAATTGGAGTGGGAGCTGGGAGCCAGGAGAGACCAGGGAGTGGAAGCAGGTACTTCCAAGTATGCAGGTGCAAGGGGCTTCATGGGCTGAGAGCACAGGGATGTCTGGGTCTCTTGCTGCGGCTGGGTGGCTGCAGCTGCGCCTGGGATCGCAAGGCTCCCACCCCACCAACTTGAAAGGGAGTGAGACTCCTGCTTGTTCCCGGCTCCCACAGGCTCCGCGAAGTGCACAGCCCTTGCCATATCTCCCCCACTGCAGCCATGTCTTTGCAACAGCCACTCTAGATGGGCCACTGCTGCCATCAAAAGTATACCACTAAAATAATAGTTTACTAAAAATAGTTATTTCAAATATTGGGCATTTTCCTAAAGCTCCTCGTGTTTTATTTTATCCTAGGAATTTAGATATACTCAGCCTAAGGAAAAACAAGTTCTCTCAGCTTAATGAAAAACAAAACAGTAACAAAACAAAACAAGACTCTCTTGATCACATGTTGTCCTCTAAGCCTCTCTTTTTTTTTTGGAGACAGAGTCTCACTCTGTCACCAGGCGCCAGGCTGGAGTGCGGTGGTGCCACCTCGGCTCACTGCAACCTCCGCCTCCCGGGTTCAAGCGATTCTTCCTGCCTCAGCCTCCCATGTAGCTGGGACTACAGACGTGTGCCACCATGCCCAGCTAATTTTTTTGTATTTTTAGTAGAGACGAGGTTTCACCATGTTGGCCAGGATGGTCTCGATCTCTTGACCTTGTGATCCACCCGCCTCGGCCTCCCAAAGTGCTGGGATTACGGGCGTGAGCCACCGTGCCCGGCCTCTCTTTTTTTTTTTCTTTTTCTCAGAGCCAAGTTTCTTGAAGGGATTATACCCGTTAATCTCTCCATGTTTTTACTTTACTTCCTCCATGTTTTACTTGACTCTGTAAAGTACAGGAAAATGCTAGACCCATCACTCCACTGACGCAACCCTGGCAAAGGTCACCAGTGATCTATTACTTGCCAAATTTAAAGTCACTTTTTAGTTTTGTTGTCTTTTCACCACTTAATCTGCTCTCCAACCTCTCCACGTGTGGAAGTGCTGTTTATTTGCTATTGATTTGTTTTGACTCTACCTCTCCTCCTCTTTCATCACTTTTTTCTCAGTCTTTTACAAATCCCTCTTGCCCAACTTTGTGTGTGTGTGTGTGTGTGTGTGCGTGTGTGCGTGTGTGCGCACTGCCCAAGCCTCTCTCACTGATCCTTCCCTTTTTCCATTCTCCATACTCCTTGAGTGATCAATTCCCCTCCACAGCATACTGATGACTCCCAAATCCATATCTGTAGCCCAGATTTATTCTGGCTCTAGAACGTGTGCATTGCAACTAGAGGAGCTAGTCACATGATCCAAACAGAAC
This sequence comes from Cacajao melanocephalus, assembly GCA_963573385.1. NCBI lineage: Eukaryota > Metazoa > Chordata > Mammalia > Primates > Pitheciidae > Cacajao > Cacajao melanocephalus. Next base: position 28,184 of record CAUYLG010044773.1, read on the forward strand.
TCATCAACTTTCTTACCTTTTACAACTCCCATCCCACCCCACCCACAGCCTGGTAAAGTTCTCTCTTTACATTTCACGTTTCAGTTAGTGCACTGTCTACCCAACTGCCAAAGCCAGGTCCTTAGAGACCTTTTTTAATGCCCACCTTTTGCCCAGCCCTGTTTCTAATCACTCACCCAGTTCAGTTTACTTAAGCCTCCTCTCCATGCCTATTATAACCCTTATTTCAAAGCCCCTGTCATTGTTCATCTCAGTTGTTACCGCCACCTTCTTGCTGATCTTCTTACCACTCTTTTTGCCACCTTCAAATCTCTTCTCCAGAAAGAGCCAGGATGATCTTTCTAAAATGAAAGCTTGGCCAAAAAAAGTGATATAATGAAATTGATTTTCTTTAGCATAGATGGTGCTACTAAGGATTTGGTGCATTTTTGTCTCTCACACATCATACCAAATTACAATTCCCCAACATCCAGAAATCTTTCCTAGCTTTGCTGGATATCTGATACTGGCTCTGATATCTCAGAACTTTATATGTGCTACTTCCTACTCTTCACATGTATACATTACTATATACATGTGAAGAATTTTGACCTGTTTAATAAAAATCATATGCTGTTTACTTAAAATAACATTTTGTAATGATTTAATATATTTCCTGACATACTCTCTTCATAATTTAGGATTTATTTCAGGCATCATCTTTTCAGGAAGCCTTTACTATTCTTTGCAGAAAGAAATAGTTGTCTGTATTTGGCTTACATCTCTATAGGATCATTTATTTAACTGCGTTGTGTTTTTTTCATCTTACTTATTTTCCTTTTTTGGCTCATGAATTATAGGCTACTTGTAAACTGAATGATTTATATAATGCTTAGCATATTGTAGACATGTAAGATATGAATGAAAATGAACATAAACATTTTAGATTAAGACGTATTTGATGATAATACTCATCCTGTTACATATATACTGGCAAGTTACTTAATCTCTCTGAAACGCTACTTCTTAGGACATTACAAGAGATGAGGTTTCTTTAAAAATGAAATTAGTTGGCATATGTGAGGTTTCTTCCAAAAAATCCTGGCCCAAAATAGGTACTCAATAAATATTAGGTATATCACTCATTTGATTATTTGTACAGCGTGTCCTGAACACCTATATGTTGAGATTAATAGAAACTCAAAAAAAATACTGTAAGGTAAAACTGGGCAAGTAGATAATTCTTATAGGTGTAAAAAGAAAAACTGTGGAAAAATTCAGATTGTCTTGGAACATTTCTCTAACCATTACATCAAAACCTATGTCAAAATTTTCGTAGCACAAATTCTTTAGGTAGACTATTGCTTCTAGAGTTAAGAAAAACAGCGTATATTATTATATATTAATTTTCTTAAACTGACTTTAATCTACCAGTGTTTGGCATATTTAATCAGCCAAAAAAATATTAAAGAAAATTAGTTATATAGGGGCACCTACCACATTTAAGTGAAAAAACAAGATTTTTTTAGATTATTATTATGATATATATGAGCTGTATTGCTGAAAACTGACATTGACTATATTCATGACAGATTAATCTTCTTTTATGTTAATTAGATTATTTATTGAGTATGCCCATTATTTGGTTTTCAAGACTCTAAGGTATGAGTCCTATACACATATAAATGTATTTTATAGGAAACCATATTAGTTATGTTATGGAAATATATTTAAAATCTTCAGATATCAAATAATGTACTTAATTATTTACATTACTGTATACATCTGAAGAATTTTGGCCCCTGTTTAATAATAAAAATCATATGCTCTTTACTTAAAATAACATTTTGCAGTTATTTCATATAATATCATATTTGAATTTCACACTTGTAGTCTATAAAATTAAAATGTTTATTTTAAAGAGAATAAATATAAATAAAATAACAACAGAAAATAGTTAAGTGTGGTTATGTAATATCATCAGAGGCGTAAAGTGTGAAAATTGACTGTTGAATAAATATAGAGACAGATTTTATGCTACCTGAACTACATTTAAAAGCTAGAGAAAATTATGCATTTTTAGTAGAGATGGGATTTCACCATGTTGGTGAGGCTGGTCTTGAATTCCCTACATTAGATTGTCATGGCTCACTGCAACCTCCACCTCCCTGGTTCAAGTGGTCCTCGTGCCTCAGCCTTCTGAGTAGCTGGGATTATAGGTGTGTGCCACCATGTCTAGCTAATTTTTGAATTTTTAGTTGAGACGGGGTTTCACCATGTTGGTGAGGCTGATCTTGAATTCCCTATCTCAGATGATCCAGCCACCTTGGCCTTCCAAAGTGCTGAGATCACAAGCATGAGCCACTGCGTCTGGTCAACCATTGATAGATCTTGATCACTATAGTGGGACCTTGTTAAAAACATCACCTGTGATAAACAAGGATACCTATTGATGAAAGGTAATGCCATGTGAATTCAGTATTTCAGGCTTCTTAGGAATTCAGAGGAAAGTAATAATTATAAGGACAATGGAATCAGGTTCTGCTGGGTTCCTTTTATGCAATGGAGAAAAAAAAATGACAGGTTGAGTATAATTAATCATCACTTGACAGTGATATGAGAGCATAAGACCTGTTTGGCAAAATGCAGAGATTCTTCTGCAGTCAGAGGTCATAAAATCTGATAATAAGGCTTAGGACTTATTTAAAAATATAACAGAATTTCAAGAGGCCTGCATCCTCAGCTATGCCAGAGTCTCTAACCCTGGTTGGGAACAAGGGGAATCTTGCAGAGGTGTTACATCTGGGTTTATGGACTCTATCACCTTGAAGCCTGAAATTTACCTAAACCATCTGGACCTACAGAAGTCGCCTGTTCCTCCCTGTTAGAGGCAGTAATTTCCATCTTGCTTGAAGATGATACAGAAACTTCTTCCGTTGGAGTAACACACGCCCACTCTTAGGATAGAACCCCACCTCCGTTCTGGCCACCAGATTCGTATAAGGCCAGTGGATAATATTACTTGGCTATGGAAATGTTGAGCTTCTAAGAGAGGAAAGTGATTATGCTTCAAATTAGCTTTAGACCCCAGCCAGGAGTTACGGCAGTATGCGTGGAGCTAGATTCTGAGGCTGCTGGATGAGATGGGTTGGAGAATAAGACATTGAATAAAATTGAGGGCGGAAAATAGGGTCAAGTGAAGATAGTGACACAGATTATTGATATGGGAACATTCTATTACGATACAAGATTTAACACTTAGACAAGGACAGCAGGAAATAGTGTTATACACCGCTAGGATGGCTCTTGGAAGCTTGCGGAAAGGAATGGTCTCCACTAAATAAAGTATAAATGCCAAAACTGCTGTACAGACAGGGGAAAAAGGACCAAGGGGAATGCTAAAATGAATATGTCAGCTAAGGTCCAGAAATATCATCAGCTCACTCTTTTCTTTATAAACGCTTGGAGGACACCTCATTGACTGAAGCAATAAGAATGTGCTGATGACTGAGACACAGGCATCATTAAGAAGCTCAGTGGTGACTGTCCTCTGTAGGTAAATGTTGATAACAGTAGATGCTATTATAGAATTGGCCTCTAGTAACAGTGAGGATGACAGGTCTTCAAAATAATAGAGGCTAGGTGGTAGTTCTTAGTTGTCACAAGATAAGTAGGTATACTTATCTTTTATTGTTTGTTTTTTTGTTTTTGTTTTTGAGACAGAGTCTTGCCCTGTCCCCCAGGCGGAGTGCAGTGGCATGGTCTTGGCTCACTGCACCCTCCGCCTCCCGGGTTCAAGCAATTTCTCTTGCCTCAGCCTCCCAAGTACCTGGGACTACAGGCACCTGCCACCATGCCCAGCTAATTTTTATTTTAGAGGTGGGGTGTCACCATGTTGTCCAGGCTGGTCTTGAACTCCTGACCTCAAATGATTCACCCACCTCAGCCTCCCAAAGTGCTGGGATTGCAGGCATGAGCCACCGTGCCTGGCTAGGCACACTTATCTTAATGAATGGCTAGTTCAAATATATCTAAGACTGCAGATTCACAGCTATGGAGATGGTTAACAGAACACAGCATCTCTAGGGGAAAATAAGTGGACCATCAACAAACTATTGCACAATCTACACAATTAAAATAAATTAAAAATCGATGAATAAAAGTCTATATATGGACACCTAATAAAAAGCCATGACTTCCTGTCCAATGTCTGTACCTGAGGCAGTTCTCAGACTTTGACCTCATTGACTAAAGACTGACTCACCAGAAAGAAACCCGAAACGCCATAGCAAATGTATATGGTAATTATTGTCTCAGTTCTCTCTACAAAAAACCTACATCCATTTACTTGGACATACATTAAGGAAAAGGGACTCCTGATAATTTGATGCTTTGAGAAATGTCCTACATAGGATACAAATTGATCTGGATATCTGGGATTCTGGAGTGGGCACATTGCCATGGATTATCTGGTCATATCATGTACTACATCAGCTAAAAATGCCAACTTAATAGAGTGAGAGAATGGCCTTTTAGAGAGGGCAATTGAGTCTTGTAGAGAAAATATCCAGTAAGGAGTGGGTGCTACCCTCCAGGAAGCAGTTAAATTCTAAGTCAATGACCATTATTATGTGCTTCTTTTTCTCCATATAGAATACATCGGTCCAAGAACCAAGAAGTGACCTCACTATCATCACATCCAGTGACCCTCTGGGGGAATGATTTCTTTCCTGCAACTCTGGGCTCTGCCAGTTGAGAAGCCCCAGTTCCCAGAAAGAGAGAAAGCTTCTATTTAATGGGACTCTTGCTATGTCATTTATCTTTAAGCCATGGTAGCAACTCAGTTACTTTAGGCTTCTGTGTGAGCAAACAACAGAGAAGAAGAGTCACTATCCTGTCAGGAGTGACCAGCCTATATGAGGCTGTTGGTAGGACTGTTGTTACATAGTGAGGCAGGGAACAGTATGTTTGATACCCAGTTTATGCAGTGAGTCATTTCTGTTGAATTCATTCATGTTTAGACATTTCTAAACATGAATGTGCTCTGCTAGGCATTCTCTTGTTCAATTTTGGTCATAATCAGACAAGTACGTCAGCCTTGGTTTGAGGAGGGTATGATGATCAAGGGCTTAAATTAGACAAAATTTTAGTAATGCAACTAGGTAAGCTACCTACATCAAAAGATGTACTAGCCCAGGGTGAGCGGAATCTTGAATGGCAATAGTAGAAGGAGATGATGGATATAGTCCTTCTATAGTTCCTTTTGAAAGTTTTCCCAGAAAGCGACTAACTGGAGTCTTGGAGTAGCTTTTTCTGGACGGATTTATCACACTTACCCACACCTAGCAAGTAGATCTGAGTGGATACTGCAGTGCACCAGTCAGATCCCTTCCTCAGGACTGAAACACTCATTCCTCCCGCTGTTGGGAGTATTAGCAGATAACTACTATCAGCTAAAATTACCCTGTCTAGAAATAAGCCAAACAGATCAGGCCCTACCAAGGTTATGTCTCCTAGTGAGGAGTAGCACAAATTGAATGACCTGTTGATAGGGGAGGGGAGGGGAGGGTGTATAAAGTCTTAGCCCCTTAGCCTCAGGGCAGGGCAGCATTGAGGGGATATCACAGCTCAGAAAGTTCTACAAAGCTACTGACACCTGCAACTCTACTGTAGTTCAACCCTCCCCTTGATCAATCATACTTCTTTTACTCTCTCACATGTGTTGATCTATAAGGTACTTCCCAGAACCATTTGTGGACACTCATCTCTGAATCTGTTTTCTCAGAAACCTATCCTAAATCAAATGCAAATATTCAGTATGTATTTAGTAATATAAGGAATATATATTAAAATAGATTTAAGTGATATGTGTGTGTAAATTACATTATTCTGTGTATATATATATCTACACATGTGCATACACGTGGGCGCACACACATGTATAATCTCCCTTAAAATTATATATTTTTAGCTGTGCTATCATTTTACTTGTCTAAAACAAATCTTGTTTTGGCATGTTGTTTTAAAATCTGAAATGCAAGGAAACGCTTCAAAATTTCTAAACATGAATGAATTCAACAGATAGCCAGTACTATAAGCCATTGTCACAAAATTGGAATCTTGAAAACCAATTACCCAAAAGTCATTCAGACCAGGGAAAAGCAGGTCTGATCTATTCCAGACTGAGTCTGTTGACACCGCCACCTAACAAGAAAACAGCTAAGGATACATCAATAAATGGATGTTGGAAAGTGCAGACCTATTAACAGTTTGGAACTCACCATTGTTACACTGTTTACCATCCAATTCTGTTTTGTTCCTGACCTTTCTGAATTCAGAATTTAATTTTTATAACATATACAGGTCATAACTTCCAAAAATGAGCCTGTGACTAAAGAAGTTATGTTTTGAACAAGAAAAAAAAATGGTTTACAGTTGAATCAGTATCTTTTTTCAAGTCACTAAGGCTACATTCAATTTATATATATATATATATATATATATATATGATATATGTGAAAGGCTAATTACCAAATTAATGAATATTTGATAGATTTTTAAAACCTCAAAACATTTCATAATAATGATGCTGGTGTCCCTAACTATCGCAACTTAATAAAACCAGACAGCATATATCACTGCAGCTAATAGAGTGAATTTAAATGGAAAGTTCCTTTAAACTTTACCAAAAAGCAGCAGTTGTTCCGTAAATTCACACTACTAAAATCAGAGGCCTTTGAGGTAGCTGTGAAAGTATTCTAATGTTGGAAAAAAAAAAAAACCTCAGAATGTTGCAAAACTAGAAATCAAAGTAGGGCTGTCAAGTGATTCACATTTGGGAAAAAAAAAACTTCTTACAAAATGGGAAAATTTTGGATTCTGTTCTTTACTTTGATTCTCTAGGGTAGCTATTACTTCACTACTTTTGTTGGCTTTTTATTATGTTAACACATCAGAAAGAGTCTTTTCTAAGGAACAATGCCTTTTAAATATTCTGGGTAGCATATGCTCACACAGTTCAGTATTCTTATGCCCATATAAATACTGTAGATTATTTCCAGGCCTTTGTAAAAGTTTTTGTCCTGTAGAAGCATTTGGTAGTCTGGACAATGGGCAAGTGGCATTTTACCTATTTATAGTAACAGTTGAATGTATTATGAATTGGTGAAATAAAAACAAAACAACAGCATAGAATCAATAGGAGCTTAAATGAGACTCCAGTAATGAATAATGATAGTGATAATATTATTAATAATAGTAATAGGTAACTTTTATTAAGCATTCATTAAAAGTAATAGCAAAAACTGAAATTACTTTTGCACCAACTTAGTGTTATGTGTCCAGGGCTTGATGGACTATCTCATTTAATCCTTCAACAGCCTAAATAATATGGTATCATTGTTATTCTGATTTGCTGACAAGGAAATTGAAGACCCCAAAGTTAGTAACCCTTCTTGGTTATAATTAAAAGGTGGTAATGAACACAGCAGGTCATACTTAAAGTATATACTAAGTTTATACTAGCACAGGGAACTAAGAGCTTGTTGCTTTAAGGCAAGTACACTGTTAAAATTTATTTTTCTCTAAAGAACCTGGAATATGCCATTATGGTCCATTAGCCAAAGCTGGTTGAGGAGTGCCTACATGTATAAATCAAGTTTTATTGGAACTCAGCAACATTCATCATTAATTTACCTATTGTCTTTGGCTGCTTTCACACCGCAGTGTAAGCAATGAGTAGTTGAGACAGTAATCATTTGACCCACAAAGCCCGAGGTATTTATGAATTTTTCAGAAAATGCCGAGCCTCTACTGCATAGACTTTCTTTAGGATACATGCAAAAGGACACATATTTAGTTCCCATATCCAGTAATAGAAATTGGAATGCCTTTTAATAATGCCAATAATGCCTTCTTTTAGCACTCTTCAAACTAACAAATATAATCTGGAATATAAAATTTGAGATAACATTTAATCCTGTGCAATATCATATTTTGGTACTATAAATATTCTAATAATTTAGAAACAATTTTTCATTGTTTTTAATATATAAGTTATAAATAATTGGAAAAAGAAGTATATTAAGACAAAGAGGTCCAGTACAGTAGTTCACGCCTGTAATCCTAGCACTTTGGGAGACCGAGGTGGGAGGATCACTTGAAGGTAGGAGTTTAAGACCAGCCTAAGCAACATAGCCCGACCCTGTCTGTACAACAAAAAAAATTAGTGGAGCATGGTGGCACATGCCTGAGTCTCAGCTACTCAGAAGGCTGAGGTAGGGGGATGGCTTGGATCCAGGAGGCTGAGGCTGCAATAAGCTCTGATTGCACCACTGGACTTCAGCCTGGTTGACAGAGCACACCCTGTTTCAAAAAAGAAAAAAGAGAAGGAATAAGTTGGGCAGCTTGATACTAATTTTTTTGTCAATGAGGTCCATTGTTTTGGTTAAACTCTTGAATTTGAGTGTTTTAAATTTTTATCTGTCTCATGGAACTCTGTTTTATGTGGCTATTGACAAAGAGTTGGAAATAAGATTATTTGTACTACATCAACAAATAGAGATACTAATATACTTCTTATTGGAAATGTCTTTGCAAACGAGTTCAGTAAGCTGAGTGAAAAAAAAGAACCTAGTGCTAAGTAATACAATCAATGAGGAATACACATTTTTGGTTGGGTTGCATATACACAATACTTTAAAAGTCATCTATCTTTTGTTGCCAGTGCTTTTGGTGTTTTAGTCATGAAGTCCTTGCCTATGCCTATGTACTGAATGGTTTTGCCTGAGTTTTCTCCTAGGGTTTTTATGGTGTTAAGTCTTATGTTTAAGTCTTTAATCCATCTGGAGTTAATTTGAGTGTAAGGTGTCAGGAAGGGGTTCAGTTTCTGCTTTCTGCACATTGCTAGCCAGTTTTCCCATACCATTTATTAAACAGGGAATCCTTTCCCCATTGCTTGTTTTTGTCAGGTTTGTCAAAGATCAGATGGTTGTAGATGTGTGGCATTGCCTCCGAGGCCTCTGTTCTGTTCCATTGGTCTACATCTCTGTTTTGGTACCAGTATTATGCTGTTTTGATTACTATGGCCTTGTAGTATAGTTTGAAGTCAGGCAGAAAGATGCCTCCAGCATTATTCTTTTTGCTTAGGATTGTTTTGACTATGCAGGCTCTCTCTTGGTTCCGTATGAAGTTTGAAGTGGTTTTTTCCAGTTCTGTGAAGAAGCTCATTGGTAGCTTGATGGGGATAGTGTTGAATCTATAAATTACTTTGGGCAGTATGGCCATTTTCATGATATTGATTTTTCCCAACCATAAGCATGGAATGTTTTTCCACCTGTTTGTGTCCTCTCTTATTTCATTGAGCAGTGGTTTGTAGTTCCCCTTGAAGAAGTCCTTTACATCGTTTGTTAGTTGTATTCCTAGATATATTATTCTCTTTGTAGCAATTGTGAATGGGAGTTCACTTTTGATTTGGCTCTGTTTGTCTGTTATTGGTGTATAGAAATGTTTGTGATTTCCACACATTGATTTTGTATCCTAAGACTCTGCTGAAGTTGCTTATTAGTTTCAGGAGATTTTGAGCGGTGATGATGGGGTCTTCTAAATATACAATCGTGTCATCTGCAAATAGAGACAATTTGGCTTCCTCTTTTCCTAATTGAATACCCTTTATTTCTTTTTCTTGCCTGATTGCTCTGGCTAGAACTTCCAATACTATATTGAATAGGAGTGGTTAGAGAGGGCATCCTTGTCTTGTGCCAGATTTCAAAGGGAATGTTTCCAGTTTTTGCCCGTTCAAGATGATATCGGCTGAGTGTTTGTCACAAATAGCTTTTATTTTTTTGTGATACGTTCCATCAATACGTAGTTTATTGTGGGTTTTTGGCATAAAGTGCTGTTGAATTTTGTCAAAGGCCTTCTCTGAGATAAGGCCTATCTATTGAGATAATCATGTGGTTTTTGTCCTTGTTCTGTTTATGTAGTGGATTGCATTTACAGACTTGCATATATTGAACCAGTCTTGCATCCCGGGATGAAGTCTACTTGATCATGATGAATAAGCTTTTTGATTTGCTGTTGCACTTTTTGCCAGTATTTTATTGAAGATTTTTGCACTGATATCCATCATGGATATTGGCCTGAAGTTTTCTTTTTTAATTGTGTCTCCCCGGTTTTGGTATTAGGATGATGTTGGTCTCATAAAATGAGTTGGGAAGGATTCCCTCTTTTTGTATTGTTTGGAATAGTTTCAGAAGGAATGGTACCAGCTCCTCTTTGTACGTCTGGTAGAATTCACTTGTAAACCTTTCTGGACCTGGGCATTTTTTAGTTGGTTGGCTATTAATTGCTGCCTCAACTTCAGTCCTTGTTATTGGTCTACTCAGGGTTTCAACTTCTTCCTCATTTAGTCTTGGGAGAGTGCGAGAGTCCAAGAATTTATCCATTTCTTCCAGACTTACTGGTTTGTGTACATAGAGTTGTTTGTAGTAATCTCTGATGGTAGTTTGTATTTCTGTGGCTCAGTGGTGATATCCCCTTTATTGTTTTTTATTGCATCTATTTGATTCTTCCCTCTTTTCTTTTTTATTAGTCTGGCTAGCAGTCTATCTATTTTGTTGATCTTTTCAAAAAACCAGCTCCTGGATTTGTTGATTTTTTGAAGGATTTTTTTTTTATCTCCTTCAGTTCTGCTCTGATTTTAGTTATTTCTTGTCTTCTGCTAGCTTTTGGGTTTTTTTGATCTTGCTCCTCTAACTCTTTCAATTTTGATGACAGGGTGTTAATTTTAGACCTTTCCTTTCTCCTCATGTGGGCATTTATGGCCATGAATTTCCTTCTAGACCCTGCTTTAAATGTATCCCAGAGATTCTGGTATGTTGTGTCTTCATTCTCATTGGTTTTGAAGAACATCTTTATTTCTGCCTTCATTTCATTGTTTATCCATTTGACATTCAGGAGCCAGTTGTTCATTTTCCATCAAGTTGTGTGGTTTTTAGTTCGTTTCTTAATCTTGAGTTCTAATTTGATTGCACTGTGGTCTGAAAGACTGCTTGTTATGATATCTGTTCTTCTGCATTTGCTGAGGAGTGATTTACTTCCAATTATGTGGTCAATTTTAGAGTAAGTGTGATGTGGCGCTGAGAAGAATGTATATTCTGTGGATTTGGGATTGAGTGTTCTGTAGATGTCTATTAAGTTCACTTGGTCCAGATATGCATTCAAGTCCTGGATTTCCTTGTTGATTTTCTGTCTTGTTGATCTGTCTAATATTGTCAGTCGAGTGTTAAAAGTCTCCCACTATTATTGTGCAGGAGTCTAAGTCTCTTTGTAGGTCATTAAGGACTTGTTTTATGTATCTGGGTGCTCCTGTATTGGGTGCATATATATTTAGGATAATTAGTTCTTCTTGTTGTATTGATCCTTTTACCATATGTAATGCCCTTCTTTGTTCCTTTTGATTTTTCCTGGTTTAAAGTCCATTTTATCAGAGACTACGATTGCCACCCCTGCTTTTTTTTGTTCTCCATTTGCTTGGTAAATCTTCTTCCATCCCTTTATTTTGAGTCTATGTGTGTCTTTGCACATGAGATGGGTCTCCTGATACAGCACACTGATGGTTCTTGGCTTTTTATCCAATTTGCCAGTCTGTGCCTTTTGATTGGGGCATTTAGTCTGTTTACATTTAATGTTAATATTGTTATGTGTGAATCTGATTCTGCCATTTTATTACTGGTTGGTTGTTTGGCCCTTTGGTTGGTGTAATTTCTTCATTGCATCGGCCTTTACCATTTGTTTCTTTTTTGCAGTGGCTGGTACTTGTTTCTCCTTTCTGCATTTAGTGCTTCCCTCAGGAGTTCTTGTAAGGCAGGTCTGGTAGTAATAAAATCTCTCAGCTATTGCTTGTCCATAAAGGATTTTATTTCTCCATCACTCATGAAGCTTAGTTTGGCTGGATGTGAGATTCTGAGTTGAAAGTTCTTTTCTTTAAGGATGTTGAATATTGGCCCCCACTCTCTTCTGGCTTGTAGGGTTTCTGCCAAGAGATCCGCTGTGAGTCTGATGGGCTTCCCTTTGTGGAAGACCCAACCTTTCTCTCTGGCTGCCCTTAATATTTTAACTTTTATTTTAGATTTAGGGGGTATATGTGTAGGTTTGTCACATAGACACTATGTGATGCTGAGATTTGAGATATGATTGATCTCATCATCCAGGTGGGAGCATAGTGCTCAGTAGTTTTTCAGCCCTTGTCCACATCTCTTCCTCACCACTCTAGCAGTCCCAAGTGTCTATTTTTGCCACCTTTATGTCCCTGTGTACCTAATATTTAGTTCCCACTTATAAGAGAGTACAAGCAGTATTTGGTTTTCTGTTCCTGCATTAATTTGCTGTGGATAATAGCCCCTAGCTACATCCATGTTGCTGCAAAGCACATAATTTCATTCTTTTTCATGACTGTGTAGTACTCCATGTTGTATATGCACCACTTTTTGTTTATCCAATCCTCTGTTGATGGGCACCTTGGTTGATTCCATGTTTTTGCTATTGGGAATAACACTACAATACACATACATGTGAACATATCTTTTAGGTAGAATGATTTATTTTCCTTTAGATATATACCCAGTAATGGGATTGTTATGTCAAATGGTGGTTCTATTTCAGTTCTTTGAGAAATCTCCATAGTGTGTTCCCTTTTCTCTGTAGCCTCAACAGCATCTGTTGTTTTTCTAACTTCTTAATAATAGCCATTCTGATTGGTGTGAGATGGTATATCATTGCGGTTTTGAGTTGGCATTCCTCTAATGATTAGTGATGTTGAGCATTTTTCTTAAGTCTGCTGGTCATTTGCAGGTCTTCTTTTGAAAAGTGTCTGTACATGTCTTTTGCTCACTTTTTTAATGGGGTTACTTGGTTTTTGCCTGTTGAATTATTTAAGCTCCTCATAGGGTCTGGATATTTGTCTGATGCATAGCTTGTGAATATTTCCTCTCATTCTTTAGGTTGTTTGTTTACTCTGTTGATAGTTACTTTTGCTGCCATCAGAAATAATTAAGTTGGAAAGTGATAAGTGCCAATTTAGGAATGGGAACAATGCCATAGATATAAAAAGAAGTCTAAGATGGTGCAAGACGATGAACTTAGAGCTTAGCATCTTCCCTTAACCAATGGTTTAAGACATGCAGAACAAACATAAAGAGCTAATTTGCATATTTGGAGTGGTTTGATTATAAATACTTTAAACCTTTTAATCTATTTTTATATTAATGATTAAAGAGTTTATTAATAGTGTGTATTAAAAGAAAATGCAATCATCTTCTGTATCTGTTAGTGTATTTAGCAGTTCAAGATATCATTGGGAAATAGGCTGGATGACAAACTTGCTTTTCCCACATGAAGCAGTCCAAGTGCCTTCTAAGTCTTTATGATCTAAAACCACCAAAGAGAGAACAGAGACACTTGAACTGAAGGTTGCAGCAGAAAGCATTTTTATGTGAATTTCCATTTATCCTTTCATAATGGCTTGGACATCAAATTTATCCCATCTACATGTCAAACTTTTCTATTTCTAACATGAATTCCTTCTAGGGCCTCAATGCCAAGCTGTGTTCTCTCAGCCTTTCATATCAACACAAGATAACAATTCATCTGACAGTTTTGTGATGAACATGTAGGCAAAATTAGATAGATTGCTCTGCTGTCACCATATTATCATCCCTGCAGTTCTAACTATAAAATGTTCCGTTTGTGGATTAAGTAGGCAGTTATGATTAAATGCCTGGGCCACAGCTATACTTATGATTTCTTTCTTTTCGTATAAACGACCGACTTGATTAGTAAGTTTTAGCAGCCACAATATAATTTACTGTTATCGTATAATGCACATTTGCAAGAGAATATATATTACTGAATTTGTTGTAGATTAGAGGGTTATATTTTCCATTTCCTTAAATTCAATTATCCTCTGCAAGCCACATTTACCCTGATTATATCCTGGTTAAAAGATCTGCACTTCTGATTGCCCATATACCTCCATCAATTTTCACTCTGGATACCAAAGAAGGATAATAATCATTTTCATCTCTGACATGGAAACATTTAAAAATTTTTCTAAATACAGACTGAATAAAGAACTTACTACTTACCTCCCTATAAAGGCAAGTTAAATCATCTATTTTTAACGTAATAAGAGTTCTCAAAGGAACATCACAGAGAGTGAATGTGTGAAGATGAATTGGCTGTTATCTTTTTTGTGGGGTCTAGTGGCAGAGTGTTCTCGCAACCAAAAAGGCCTTAAGAACTAAATAACTCAGAAAGACCCACATACTTATAATGGTTTTCTTCATGAGAAGAAACTTATTTTAAAATTATATATTGTATGTAAAGATAAGATTCAAAAAAAGTATAAAAGGTGCTAAGGATTAAAAAATGCTTGCTGAATATGGGTTTAGGCATGAAGTTTTGGGCACTATCAAAGCACCAGGCTGTAGAGCTGAGGAATTTGGCTTCTGTGACTGGAACAAACTCAAAGACCACCTAGGAGATAAACCATCTGATGCCACCAAGTTTACCCCCAAAAGGAAGCCCTGTGATAAGTGACCTTATCTATCTTGGTCACTGCCAGAATGCATGAGTTTTCTCAGCTTATTAAAGCAAAAGTTTCAAAATATTATTTCTGACTACTTCATGGATAGCTGCTATTGTGACTCCTCCAAATGATCTCCTACTGCTCCAGCCCCTTCTTGGTACTAGATGCTTCAGAGAGGCATCACCTGGCAGAAGGGTCATGCCTGGCAGAGAAGAGCACCTCCAGGATACTCTTTGAGCACCTCTAGTGTCAGTTCTGACTAATACTCTAGGAACACTGGGTGTCAAGTATCCTGGCTATCATGCTGTACCCAGTGATCTCAATATTACCTCTGTACCCAGTGTTCTGAATATCACCTTGTAACCAATATCCTGGATATCACCCCTCTACCAAGTGATCTGGATATCACCCCTGTACCCAGTGATCTGGATATCATCCTGTACTTACTGTTCTGGATATCACCCCTGTACCCAGTGTTCTGGATATCATATCTGCACCTAGAGTTCTAGATATTACCAGTGCATAAAACAGTGTCTGCCACATAGTAGCTGCGTAGTAAGTTTTTCTAAATAAATTAATGTATATATAATCTATTTACTTATTTTATACTTTTTACTTACACATTTTGCAGAAGCATTACCTATTTGTTAGTTCAACCCTACAAAATTGTGTTCAATAAAAAAGTATCTAGCCCATTAATTCTGCACTGTCATTATCCCTATTTCCCATGTCATTAATGAAGACAACACTGAGTAAGCACCTACGAAGTAGTGGAAACCCTGGGCTTTGAAAAGACCCTCCAGGAGTGAGCTGGAGATGTGTTATGTACTTGGACTCCTTCCCAAGAGCACAGATCTCATAAATAATTCACAACTAGATGAGAAAAGGAGATGTCAAAGAAATCAAATGACTCATAACTGTGCTACTATTCTTCAGGCTCAACCTGGCCTCTTTTTGGCTTTGGTGAGAGAGTCTATTTTTTGACCCTCTTTATGTCTAAAAGACATAAAAACAGACACGAATTATATGACAAATTGCAAAAGCTTGAGGAGACCTCTGGATAGACATAGAATGCAAACCCAAAATAATGTGTACTCACTGCCTACCTACTATGTGCCCAGCACTGTGCTAAGCCACATATACATAGCATTTCAGGTAGTACCCACCACCATCCTATGAGCAAGTACTAGTCTTCACCCCATTTTACAGATGGGGTAACTAAGTTGTGGGGAGGCTAAATAATTTGTCTAATGGTACACAATTGATAAGTGCCAAAGACAAAACATAAATTCCTATCTACCTTATAAAGATGTAAATTTAGGAGAGTCAGCTTCTCTTGAATTGCAAATTTTATTCTAGAATATCCAATACTTAAACTAGAGCAGTCCTTGCACTTTTGTTGGCCAGTTTTTCTTTCATCTTATGCACACATTGGTATGGTAACACTCTCCAGGATTTTCCTTGCACCCTTTTGCATCATACTCTTCTTTCCAACTCCCTCATCCAGAATGGTGTGGCTTCCATAAGTGACTAAAACCCACCCTGGCAAAATGAGCTAGGGTCTGCCCTGCTATAATTCAGACAGATCTGGATTGACTTCTTGACCCTCCTCACTTCAGCCACCCAGCACCTTGCCTGCCCTGTCCCCTGGTGCCCTTGACTGCTGTCTTATGTTGTCAGAAAAGCTGTCGTCTAACTACTGTGACTGTATACACACCTTGCCACTGAAGCTTGAGTCATAATCTGTTCTATCTGTATCTCCGAAAATGATTTTTACTTCAACTTTCCTGAAGAACATATATTTCTCTCTTCTTTGGCTCTGATAATTTGCACCCAAACTTCAGACTAATAATTCCCCAGATGAGCCTGCTTCTACCCTACTTGTGTCCTCCTTTTGCAAGCACTTTCCATACTTATTAGGCTAATATTTGAAGACAGGATCAAGATATTCTATCTTTCCAGCCTAACCAAAATACCTAAAATTCTGTCACATTTAACAGTAAGTCAATACAGGCTATGTGCTTTGTATCTTTGTATTTTTCATAGTATCCAGCCCAGCCTTCTGCACTTAATAGGTCCATGTATAAGTTAACCAATAAATGAAGGAATAGTTGGTTGTTTGATGAATACCAGGAGAAAACTTGCATAAGTGCGTAGGTAAAGTAGAACATTATTTCATAGATACCACTTGTATTTTTTTCTCCCTACACAAGTGTTTAAGAAATATTTGTTCATTAAGATTATTAGCATTCACCAGTAATTGATTTTAAGTCACTTATTTGGCTTATAATATTGTTAACTTATTAGCTACAATGTGTAAGACACTTACTGTATAGCAGCCGATATCCTGAGTACTTTTACAATTTTTTGTTTTATAACACAACAAAAGTTGAAGGTATGTGTTAGTATCCATTTTTTAGAGTAAAGCCAGGATAGAAAATTCAGAGAGGTTATATAATTTGTGGAGGATCTCTTAAGAAATGAATAGGAGCCATAGGTTTGATCCCATGGCACTCTAATTCCAAGTTCTGAATTCTTTCATTCTTTTTGCTATTTTGCACTACTTCATTTTAAAACTAGTCTTATAAAATATCCTTCTAAAATTTTTCAGGTTTTTTTTTTTTCAGGAAATAAGGAACTAGCACATTGTCTTTCATTAATCCATTATAGCAGACTGGGTTGCCAGATCATCTAGCTGTTTCTTAGCAGACAAAAAAAAAGAATGACCTCGAATAAATGGAACCCAGGGTAAGTATATTTTGTTGTGAGAAATGGAAGTTGAAAAGATTTTAATGATAGGCATATTCCTAGATTAACAGGAAGCTAAGTTCATAGTTCAGGGCCTAACTGACCACGGAGTAAGATGAGGACACTAAATGCCCAGATGAGACAGTAACAGAAGATAAAAGGAGGAACTAATCAGACAATGGGGTAAGAGGATGATAGTGAGGGATGGGTGCGGAAAACATGCTTTCCCACTTCACAAGTATTTTGAGGAATAATTAAGATTTGTAGGGGGAAAAAAAGGGAATTCCCAGCTCTACCTTCTCCCCATCTCTGGCTTTGATTATAGGATGAGGCAATTACTACAGAAAACTAACAGAGTACAAGCGGATAAAAGAAGTAGAAGAGAATTCCACCCTGAAATAACATCAGCTTTTAAAAGTTACTTAATGATGGATGAGGGCATCTTAAATTCAAGTCAAACTACAGATACACTTTAAAAACTAAAAGCATGCCAAGCTTGAATTAGGGAATAAAGTGGAAGCAACCATCCTTATACATCAAAATGCAAACTTATTTGGTGGCTGCTGGTACTTTTAGGTATCAGTCAATTTAACAGACAAAAATTTGTAATAAAAATGGCAGTTGGATGTAAAAGTTGACACCAAGCTATAGATAAATTCTTACTTCAGGTCCACAGATCACCATAAAGAGTCATCTAAGCATATCCAGTAGGTGGTTAGCTGAAGTACCACAAAATGGGGTTTTTGCTTTTCTCTCTCCACTTAAAGAATGCACTTTTGATGTTGAACATTTCTGCTTTATGTTGTTAGAAAAGCTCAACATGCGATTTTATCTAATATGAACTTAGGAATGTGCCCCAAGTTTGCTTTCATGAAGAGATTTTTCCATCTGTACAAAAATCTTGCTCTTCTCTTTTATTGATTAGTCTCTTTAACTATGTCTATGCATTAATAAAAGTCCTTTTAATTGTAGGTAAAGGTAACAACTCAAACCAGCTACAACCAGATTCACTCTGAGTAATACCGGCCCAATGCTTTCTGAATCCCTTTGACTATTTCTGTGTGCCTTTGTGCTGATTTCCTTGTGCTATTGCTTCCTGTGGCCTCAACAGGGACTTTTATTTCTAAGACTTCCCTCAGGCTACTGAGCTCTGCACACAGGGAACTGGAAGTGCTTGAGAGGTGAAAGCCCAGGGTAGCTTTAAAACAATGATGGATGGTGAAGGACAATGAAAGTCCAGCTTTCTGGCCTCAGGTCAGGAGTGCCTTGATGGTGATGCTACTTTCCATGGAGTTCGCCTAAAATCACACCTTACTCTTCTCTCTCTAATGCTTCCGCCGCTTCCTTAATAAATTACTTGCATATGAATCCTCATTGCAGAGTCAACCTCTAGGGATCCTGACCTAAAGATACCAGCATGCGTGCACGCACACACGCACGCGCGCACACACACACACACACACACACACAGTCATTTTGGTATGGCTACTACAAGAGTCAATGACAGAGAATCAGAGCACAGCACGCCCTTGGAAACTGGAACTGGAAAGCACTTGGGTCCTAGTGCTTCTCTTCCAACCATACACAATCCTTCCCTCTGCTCCTCTGCCAGGAAATATGACACATTAAACGGCAGATACATCTACCATTGTGGCATGGTTTTCAAACATTTTTGCCCATAGTACACCACAACCCAACATTCCCTCACACATACACATACACACAAAACATATAAACATAAAACAAATATTTTGTGAAATAATACTGCCTCTCCCTACCTGTGATAAACTCTATTTTCATTGTTTATAATTGAGTCTATTGCATTTTTTTAAATGCTAGCAGCACACAACTAAATTGATTTCAAGGCCCATTAATGGGTTATAACCAGTACCTTGGACCATTAAGGGTTTGCATCTAAATGCTAATATTACCAGAAGAATTGCCCCAATAAGTCATTATCATCCACTGACACCTTATTGTGCAGCAGCTCATTATTCATGCAACGAATATATTTACAGCATCTGCTCTATGCAGGACATTTTTGCTGTGAGCCAAAAGGATACACACATAAGAAGGCACCAAACTTCACCTTTAAAAGCTCACTATCAGGAGCCATAGTTGCAAGTGACAGAAGCCCATTTTGGCTGATTCATATGAGATATATATGATATACAGTATATAGTGATCAATATGACTATATATATAGTTTTATAATTACAGAGATATAGTAGATGATGATAGATAGATGATGGATAGGTAGGTGGATGGATGGATGGATAGATAGATAGACAGAGAGTCACTTTCGCAGGACTACCAAGAGAGGGAGAGAATAAGGTAGAGAGTTGCACAGACACAGTCACATTAATTGTCACACCCCAGAGGAAGAATTTTGCTGCCTCTGCGGAGCCCTCCAGCACCCCAAGCCCACCCTGGACCCAGTCGCTATCACTGATATCACTGCCATTGCTGCCTTGGAAAAGTCTATGTGGCAGCCACAGTATCCCTCCCCAGTCTTAAATGGAATACTCTATCACCACATCTCTGAAGCACCAGCTCCTGAATATAAATCTGAAGTGACTGTATCTCCTGTTTAAACCTGAGCCATGGGCCTTTGCATGGTAACTAAGAGTTTAGACTCTGGGGTGAGATTCCTTGGCTTTGAATCTTGGCTTTCCAATTACTTGCTGTATGATCATAAAAATGTTGCTTTCTCTCTCTGTGCATCAGTTTCTTCAAGTGTATCAATTAGATAGTAGTTGTACCTACTTCACAGGGTCGTTTGAGGATTAAATGAGTTACTACTTGGCAAGTGCTTAGAAGCAACTGTTAGGGGTTGTGACAAACATCCGAATTACTGGCAGCAAATCCATATGGGTCTGCAGCAATATCAGTTCTTGCCTCCTTAGAAGAAAGAACTCGACTGAGGGGCATGAGGCAGATAAATAGACTGAGGCAAGTTTCAGAGCAGGAGTGGAAGTTAATTAAAAAGCTTTAGAGCAGGAAAGAATGGAAAGTACACTTGGAAGAGACCCAAGTGGGCAACCGTGGAGGTGCAATGGGTCATTTGACCTTTTGACTTAGGGTTTTATATGTTAGCATACTTCTAGGGTCTTGTGTCCTTTTCCCATGATTATTCCCTTAGGGTGGGCTTCCCGCATGCGGGGTACCCTTCCATTTGGGAGGTGAGCATGTGCAGTGTGGTTAAGAAGTTGTATACATGCTTATCTGAGGTTTTCTTCCCTTTTCCAGTGGAATACTCCTGAAAGGTCATACTCTGCCATTTTGTATCTTAGCGTGCATGCCTGAGCCTACTGACCCAATTCCTGAGATTTCACTGGAAGCTGATTACCAATTTCAAGTGTTTTTGTCTGTTTGGAAAATTGCCTCTCTCTGGTGCCTGAGATCAATGATCACTTTAGTTTGACAACTTTGGACCATCAGGAAATTATGTCTCCCTAGTGCTGGCTGCCAATTCTCATTTTCATTTTTTAAAATTCCTTTATTATTTATTTTTAAATTTTACTTTAAGGTTCCAGGATACATGTGCAGAATTGGCAGATTTGCAGGTATACATACATCATCATGGTGGTTTGCTGCACCTATCAACCTGTCATCTAGGTTTTAAGCCCTGAGTGCATTAGCTATTTGTCCTAAATAAAACTTGACTCATTGCTGAGGTGTCACCTAAAGTTCTTGGTCTCACAGCCAAAGAAATCAAAGTTGCAGACACTCCAAAGGTGAGGTCAGAGCAGAAGTTTAATAAGCAAAAGGAAGAAAGCTCTCTGAAGCAGAGAGGGGTCCCAGAAAGACGGGTTGCCATTTTACAATCAAATGCAAGGGTTTTTGTAGACAAGCTGGTGGGGACAGCGGTGCTTCATTTATATAAGGCGTGAATTTCTGAATCCCCACCCTACCCTTTCTAGTGTTCATGTGGGCTTCTTAGCCTGAGTTACTCCATGTTGCTTATCTCTTCCTATAGCACATGTGTAAAAAAGGTGGCGGTGGGGGGAGGGGGCAGAACACTACAAGGTGAATGTGCCTGGTTCAAGGTAGCCCTTCTAATTGGTACTGCTGCAGGCACTTCCTCTGTGTGAGCCTCCTTGTCTGAACATTTCCAAGAAGTTAGAGGGCTGTGGTTACCGGGGCCCACTGTATGTCTGTACGTCACACAGGAGGCCCCTTTCTGTGTTACCTGTGTTACCTGTGTTAGAGCTTGCCGTTCTTATCTGTGTTTGCAGCCTGATCTCTCAGGCTGCTCTCTGCTGCAAGAGAAATGACCTCTTGGGCTGCTTTTTGTCAGCAGAGAGGCTGCTTATTGTTAGAAGACAATTCTACCGAGGACCCTTGCCCTAACTATCTGCCTAATCGATCTCTCTCTCTCCCCTCGCCCCCTCAGACTCCCCACTTAGAAGCGGAGACCCTAACAGTTGTTAAGGGGTTTGGGCAATGACTCATGTAGTTACTTCCTGCTGGAGAGGGTCGTTGAGTGGGGAAATGGCAGCTAGCGTTCCTCCTGAGGTCGATCTAGAGGTCCTCGGGAGAATGGAGTGTCCAGTTGTGTGTGTGTGGCTCTATTTGTAGTACCATTTGGAGTTTGGTAGCTTCTAGGTGAGAAGAGATGAAGCTGGACAAACATGGTCCAAATATTAAAGCTAGTACAATTATTAATAGTGGGCCTGACAAAGGGAGGAGCCATGATCACCAATTCAGCCATTTAGACCAAGAGCCTCATGACTGACAGTCATTTTTGCATCTTAGAGACCGTATCAGCTAATTTGAGTGGCACCCCTTACTATCCCTGATTGGATGACATAGAAACAGCATTTCTCCTCTAGAATGAGGTGTAGGTCACACTTTTCAGCAGTTAAGAGGTCTAGTCCTCTCCTATTTTATAGAGTGACTGATGCCAAAGAATCTATTTGATTTAGTATAGCATCAGTGGTTCAGCCAATGTCCTTTAAACTTTCTGTAAAATCTTTGGACAAGTCTTCATAGTAGGACGGAGAGGTTGCTAGTCCTCCAACCCCTGTTCCTACACTTGCTGCAATTCCCAAGTGATATGACTTGACTGCGTCTGCATTCAAATCTCAACTTGAATTGTATCTCCCAGAATTCCCATGTGTTGCGGGAGGGACCCAGGGGGAGGTAATTGAATCATGGGGGCTGGTCTTTCTTGTGCTATTCTCGTGATAGTGAATAAGTCTCACAAGATCTGATGGGTTTATCAGGGGTTTCTTTCCACTTTTGCTTCTTTCTTATTTTTCTCTTGCTGCCACCAGGTAAGAAGTACATTTTGCCCCCTGCCATGATTCTGAGGCATCCTCAGCCATGTGGAACTGTAAGTCCAGTTAAACCTCTTTTTCTTCCCAGTCTCAGGTATGTCTTTAATCAGCAGTGTGAAAACAGACTAATACAATTGGTAAGAAAAGGTCATTCCCTACAACGTTTCAAAACCTAATTTTGAAGGGTATTTCTTATCCATAGAAGGACCGTGGGAAGGAGAGTAGTCCAGGGGAGGTGAATCTCTTGAGACAACTTTTTGAGGTGTCTTTTGATAATGTTGTCTGTTGTTCTACCTTTCCTGGGAACTGGAGTCTCCAGGCACAATGTGGATGATATTGTATGCCTAGTGCCTTTGAGATCCCCTGAGTGATAGCTGCTTTAAATGAAGAGCCATTGTCACTTTGGAGGTATTTAGGGAGTCCAAAGGAGGGAATTATTTCATTGATTAATATTCTCACTACCTCAGAGGCCCTTTACGTTTGACGTGGAAATGCTTCCACCCAGTTTGTGAAGGTATCCACCCACACCGGGAGGTATTGAGTGCCCCTTGATTTTGGCATATGGGTAAAGTCTATTTGCCAGTCCTCCCCTGGATAACTTCCCATTCTCTGAGCTCGAGGGGGAAGACGCCATCTGTTGAGGGGGGTGTTTTTAAGGCAGACTTCACAAGCATTAACAACCTGCTTGACTGTTTTTAGTAGGTTCTCCTCTGAGAATAATCTTTGGACACATCGGTAAGTTGTATTCTTCCCTAGATGAAAAGTTTGGTGAAAAGTCTTAAGGACCTTCCACTGGCTGGAGGCTGGCAAGTGGAGCTTGCCATCCTCTGACTACAACCATCCTGAGGGCTGGAAAGTGAATCTGCGAGAAGTGGCCCATGCTATTTCTGCAAGAGAATGCTGAGGCTTTATTTCCCTGATGGAGCCCTGCCAGATTAGAGGGGCTTCAAGCGTGTTGGTGTACTAAGGTTTTCATGCTGCTGACCTGGCTGCCTGGCTGGCTAACTTATTTCCCTCAGCTATTTCATCTGTTCCTTTCTGATGCCCTTTACAATACATTACTGCTATTTATTGTGGAAGGAAAACAGGATAATGGCCTGTTAATTTCCTGATGGTTTTCATGGGAGACCCATAAACAGTGAGAAAGGGTCTCTCCTTCCAAATGGCAGCATGAGCATGGTGGATAAGAAAGACATATTTGGAGTTGGGATAAATGATAGCTGTTTTACCTTTGCTTAATTCAAATGCCCTCGTGAGAGCTATCAGCTCAGCTAATTGGGCACTTTTGCCTAGAGAGAGAGAGATGCACTTTCAATGATAATTATTCAGAGTGACTACTGAATACCCTGCCTTACAGACTCCCTGCTCCACAAAGGAGCTCCCATCTATCTATAAAGATGGTCCAGTCTGGATTTTCTAGGGGAGTTTCCCTGAGACCCTCCATGGCTGCATAGGTTTGTATTACAACTTGCTCACAGTCATTTTCAGGTTCCTCACTTTCTTCTGGGAGGAAAGTAGCTCAATTCAGGTGAGAGCAAGTTTTTGGTTGGGCTGCAGATCCCTCTACTAGTAGAGCCTGATATTTAATGAGGTAGCCATCTGTTAGCCAAAGGCCTCCTCTAGAGGATAGCAATCCTGCCACATTATGCTGGGTATAAACAATTAAGCTATTCTTCAGGGTTTACTTGGTGACTTCTGGCATCAGTAGGGCCACTGCTGCAACTGCCCAGAGGTAAGCTGGCCATCCTTTAGCCACCAGGTTCAGTTCCTTACTTAGGTAACCCACTGGCTGTTGAGCTGGAACCCTAGGTCTGAGTTAAAACTCCCAGGGCCATTCCCTTTCTTTCTGACACATAAAGACTGAATGCCTTCCCTATCGAAGGCTAAGGGCTGGTGCCTCAAACAGGGCTTGTTTTAACTGGTTAAAGATCCTCTTTGACTCCAGATCAAGGAATGAGTCTTAGCTGCCTGAGTTTCCTTTATTAACGGGTATAAGGGACAGGCCATTTTCTTCATTCCCAGGTATCCATAGCCTGCAAAATCTTGCAATGCCCCAAAATCCTCTTACCTGCTTTTGGGTTTCAGTGAGGGTAAAGGAAGAAATGAGCTTAATTATTTCTTCTCCCAATGCTCTGGTCCCTTCAGATAACACTATACCCAGGTACTTCATTGAGATTTGGCAAAGCTGGGCCTTGGATTTTGAAACTTTATATCTCCTATTGGCTAAGAAATTGAGAAGGTCCTCAGTGCCTTCCTGAGAAGCTTTCTCAGTTGGGGCACAGAGAAGAATGTCATCTACATACTGTAGGACTTTAGCATGAAAATGAGAGAACTCAGAAAGGTCTTTAGACAGTGCTTGTCCATACGAGTGAAGGCTGTCCTGAAACCTTTGTGGCAACATTGTCCAGGTTACTGGGCAGTCTGGCCAGAGAGATCTTCAAAGGCAAATAGATATTTTGAGTTAGGGTGTAGTGGTATGCAGAAAAGGGAATCCTTTAGGTCTAGCACTGTGAACCATTTAGTTCCTTCAGGTATTTGAGTTAGCAGAGTATAGAGATTAGGGACTACTGGATGAACTGAGACCACGGCCTCAATAATGAGGCAGAGGTCCTGACCTAGTCCCCCATTCCCCATTGGGTTTCTGCATCCCTAATATTGGGGTGTTGCAGGGGCTACTGTAGTGTTCTGCAGTGTTTGAGGAAGCCTTGCTTCTTCAGATTATTAATAATGACCTCCAACCCTCTTCTAGCCTCTGGCTTTAGGGTATATTTTCTTTGGTTAGGAAAAGAAGTAGGATTCTTAAGATGGATTTGGACCAGTATCACAGTTATAGCCTGTCCAATTTTCCCCTGGCTTGCCCACACCTCTGGGTTAACACTGGTTTTCACCAAGGAAAGACAGTCTGTCCCTGGGCCATAAGGATGCTGGCTCCAATGGGAGCTAAAATATCTCTACCTAATAAGGGACTTTCAGGCATGATTAAAAAGGCATGTGTAAATAGTAGGTCCCCACAGCTACAACTAAGGGGTTGAGAAAAATATAGGGTTATAACCTTTCCTGAGATGCCCTTCACAGTCATGCTAGGGAAGAGGGGAGGCCTGGATTGGAGAACAACAGAGAGACTGGCTCCAGTATCCCGAAGGAGGTCTACTCTCCTTCCTTCAATTTCCAGAATCACCCAGGGCTCCTGGGCAGTAATGTCAGTTTGGGCCACTGGAGCTGAGGAATTGAGCCCTGGGACCCATCAGTCCTGATGGACCATTTGTGAGACCACTTCTGGACCCAGTGACCTACGTCTCTGGGGGCAGTCTGATCTCTAGTCATCCCTGCCACAGACTGGACAGGGCTGAGGTGCCTTCTTACTGCCTGGACAGTCCTTCTTAAAATGCCTTGGTTTGCCACATTTAGTGGCAATTAGTGGATCCCAAACTTTACAGGCCTCTAAAGCAGCCACCAGAGCCTCTGTCCTTCTCCTGTGCTTCCTCTCTTTTTCCTGGGCCTCCTCCTGATCCCTATTGTAACACACTGGGGTGGCCACCCTTGGGAGGTTCTCCAGAATACTATCTGGTCACATAGCCTGTTTCTGTAATTTTTTTCTAAGATCAGGGGCTGCCTGAGTAATAAACTTGTACTTTAGGATTAGCTGTCCTTTGACCGAGTCAGGAGACAGGGGAGTATGTTTTATTAAGGCCTCTCTCAGCCTTACCATGAAAGCTGAGAGATTCTCATGTGGTCTCTGATCTGTTGTGGGTAGCTTACAGTAATTAAGAAGTTTGACCCTAGTTTTTCATAGGCCATCCAATATGCACATTAAAAAGTGTTTCCTTTCCCGTTCATCTGTGGGGTCACTATGGTCGTAGCCACAGTTTTCAAGGGGGTATTGCTCTCTCCCTATTGGGAATGGTTGTTCCATAATTTCCTCCCCTCCCTTATCTCCTCTCTTTCTTTTAGCCTTGTGTAGGAAACATGTTGCTCATCCCTGAATTTTTCTGCTGCCTGCAGAGTTGCCTGCCTCTCAGCAGCTGTTATGGTTTGGTTTAACATAACATAACATCTCTCCATGTGACGTCATATACCTGGGCTAGATTTTGGAAAGCCTCTATACCTGTTGGGGTCATCAGAGAACCTACCCAGGTCTCCTTTTATTTGTCTAAGGTCTTGCGATGAGAAGGGAACCTGAATCCTAGTAGTGCCATGTCCACTGGGCATTTCTTGCAGTGGTAAAAGCAAAACTGGGAAAGTGGGGAGTTTTAGAAGTGGTGAAACTAGAGGGGCCAATGGCACAGTTGGAGGAGGAAGCCCTGGATAGGGGGACAAGAGGGGCTGAGACACTTAATAGTTGTCTCAGAGGATTCCCTAGGAATTTGTTTTCTTAGCTTTGAGGAATCATTCCCCATGGGTCTGCCTGATGTGACTGCTAAAGGAGCTAGGTTGATCGTGCATCACTTGCAGAGGTCTGGGTTGTCCCACAGGGCAAAGAAATCCTGTACATAGGAGACCTTGAACCATCTGCCCTCCCATCTACAGAAAAGATCTAATTGTTTGGATAATATTAAAATCAAGAATTCCCTTATAAGTCCAGGTTTGTCTGTCTCCAAGCTGGTAAGAAGGCCACACTCTTGTACAAAAGAATGTGAGCTGCTTTTGCTTCAGAGTCTCGGGGTCCAAAGACTTCCAGTGCTTCAGAATGCACTCAAGAGGAGTGCAGGTTGAAGATGGTTTGTTACCCATCTAGAAAGAGAGAGGGAAGGAAGGAAAGATGTCCCTTAGTCTTCTCTCTCCTTTTGGAGTGACCCAGATGGAGAGGAAGACAGTGGGGGTATCCCTTCAGTATCCTCCTTCCTTTGTTCCCTGGGCCCTGGCATCCATTAAAGGTGCCATCCATGGGTGCAAGCATGACTATTCCTGCCTGACCTACTTCTCTGAGTCCTCCACCCATGGACCTGGAGGAGTGAGTCAGGCAGGAATAGTCATGCTCACCTGCGTGAGACACTAGTCTTCTGCTGATAATTCCCCTTTGATTCCTTAGATCTGTGTGGCTGGCATGTCTCCCCTATAGATGGATCTTGAGAGAGACTGTGTAAAACAGTTGTCTCTGGTCCAGGCTCCTCAGTGAGGGGAGTATTCTGAGTTGGGTCCTATATTCTGCTATTATGGCCTGAGCTAAAGTATTTAGTCTTAGGCTGTGGTTCTGACTGACTTCCAACCATAGAATCCCTTCTCTATTTAAATACCATTCTAGTCACAGGCAGAATAGGTGTCTCAAAAAAACGTAAGGGTCAAATGACTCTTTCTGCTGATGAAGACAGTACTGAAGCCAAAATCTGAATTAGAAGGACCTGTCTCTCCTCCACATAATAGACAGAGTCTTCCCATTCACAGAGAGGGCATAAGACCTGGTGTGGAGAGGCTCAATAAGGAGAAGAATTGGGAAACTAGAGGTTTTGGCAAAGAGCCAACAAGGCTTCCCATAGAGAAGATTTCCATTCCACTAAGGAACCTTGAAATACCGGCTGTAGTTTTGTTTCCAAATGCTTATCAGACAAAGGGTTGAATGGGCGGTCTGATGTGTGACAGGCTGTCCTCACAACATGCCTCCCAGTAGGAAAAAGTTCACCTCATAGCAAGACTATCTAGTTCAACTGGGCAGTGTTGGCTCCTCACATGGGAAAATAAACAGCCTAAATGAAGAGGGGGCCACTCACTGGGAAGGAAATAGCCCCTTGTTGAACCCCAGGAAGTGTCATCATGGAGCGTTAAATGATCCCTTAGACCCGGATTGTAAAATCCTCCTGTCTCTAAAAAGTTACAAAAACAGCAATCTCTCCAGCTACATTCCCAGTTGCTAAGGCACTTGCTAATCCTGCCTAACAAGTCTATTTCCCCAGGCTGTAAAAACTCCAACATTGCATGCAGAGAGGGAAGAAGAGAAGTAGTAGCTCTGGAAAGGAAAGGAGGAAAAGGCGATAGGAAAAGCTAGGAGGTCCTGTGGCTGACACCCACCAGTCAGGCAGTCAGGGCCTGGGGTTAGTCCATAAGCTCTCAGGTAACACCTGGGTGTGGCCCCTGACAGAAACCTTCAGTTGCCTCAGGACCTCTTCCAGCCCCCTGTGAGAACTAGGCTCTCCATGAAAGGAAATCTTTTCAGAGCAGAGCCAGCATTCCCTGCACCCTGAGGGCACTGGGGAATTACCTAGTCCTCCCCAGCAAGCCTATCATCTGTGTCTTTAGACCAGGAGCCACGCTTGTTGTGTTTAGATGGCCAACAAATGCCTAGTGTTTTTCTTGATTTGATATAACTGAGGACCAGAGGCCTCCGTAATAAAAATAAAGAGTTGGGGTCTGCTCCTACTGTCCCTTTTGATGAAATCCTGGACAAGATCCCAAAATGAAACCAGCCTCATTGTCTGAGGTGTCACCTGAAGTTCTTGGTCTCCTGGCCAAGGAAATCAAGGACGCTGATACTCCAAAATGAGGTTAGAGCAGAAGTTTAATAAGTGAAAGAAAGAAAGCTCTCTGAAGCAAGGAGAGGTCCTAGAAAGATGGGCTGCCGTTTTACAGAGAAATGCAAGGGTTTTTATAGACAAGCTGGTGGGGACAGGGGTGCTTCATTTACATAAAGCACGAATTTCTGAATCCCCACCCCACCCTTTCTAGCGTGCATGTGGGCTTCTTAGCCTGAGTTACTCCACGGTGTTTATCTCTTCCTATAGCACATGCGTAAAAAAGGCAAGGGGCAGAACACTCTAAGGTGGATGTGCCTGGTTCACGGTAGCTCTTCCAACTGCTGCAGGCACTTCTCCTGTGTGAGCCTCCTTGTGTGAACATTTCCAAGAAGGGAGAGGGCTGTGGTTACTGGGGCCCACTGTAGGTCTGCATGTCACACAGGAGGCCCCTTTCTGTGTTAGATGTGTTAGAGCTTGCCTTCCTTATCTGTGTTTGGTGAAAGAGAAATGACCTCTTGGGCTGCTTTTTGTCAGAAGAGAGGCTGCTTTTTGTTAGAAAGGTATTGTAACAAGGAACCTTGCCCTATCTGTCTAGTTGATTTCTCTCTCTCTCTCCTCTCACTCTAATGCTCTCCCTTCCCTCGTGTCCCACTCCCCCACAGGCCCTGGTGTGTTGTTACCTTTCCTGTCTCCATGTGTTCTAACAACTAGCATGTTAAGATACACAGTCTGATAACTGCCAAGCTGTCCCCTGATGGTCACCTGACATTCCTGGTGTGTGGTTGGGAGCCCTTTCCTGCCCTGCTGATGCCTGACTAGCTACCTACTGTAACACAATGGCTATTACTATGAGGAACTGAAGAAGGGAATATCTTGAGCTTTCAAATTTTATCATGAGAGATGAGCTCAGTATCCAATCAAGACTCAAAAATGGGAAAATTTCCAAGTCACATGATGAACGATCCAAAAAAGAATGACGAATGTCCAGTATCTAAGCTAGTAGAATGTTTGAAAGGATGGGTTGCATGATAGATTCCTGCCCTCTGAGAAAAGCACTCTGTGGAAATGGAACACCATTATGAAAGGAAAGGAAAATCTTGGGAGCCCAAACTCAGTATGCCTAAGGGAAAGTTAAGCTTGAGAACTGAGTGATGTGAAAACTATCTTCCTTTTGTTCCCAGATAGCTGCAATTTCACATTGTGATTTTATCCTACATAAAAATATAGATTTACTGAGCACAAGATGAAAGCACAATTCACTTTTCCCCTCCCTCCCTCTTTCACATGTAAAATGTAGATTCCTAACCTCTAACCAAGGCCTCACAAGAATAACTACCCTCCCCACTTTCTTCCCTTTCCTCCTTTCCAACCTATTTTCTTCTTCTTCTTTAAATATTTAAGCCCTCAGAAACCTCCTTGGGAAAGGCAGAGGTCACAGGTCTTCCTGTAACTTGTGTTTCTTTTTCCCAGGTGCATGCTCAACCTTGACAAAACAAACTCCTAAATCAATCGAGCTCCAATTCACTCTCTTTTTGGTTTACAATGGGAAAGACCGTGAAAAGTTTGGACTGGAGAAGATTGGCAGCCAGAAATCTGTGTAAAGAAAAATCCAGGTACAAAGTGGAGAGAGCAGAGGCTATGATTGCTAAAGACCTCCCCACTTGACAGTTGCACCACGGACCACACCTGCTCCCCACCACCCTGAGATCATATGGCATTCTACAGCAGTAGACTTCAAGTATTTTTGCTCATATATCCCCTAAAAGAATTTTGCAAACTATTTACATCCCACAGACTTTTAAGTTAACATCTAGAATTTTTATCATAAATTTAAATAGTTGAAAATGTGGTGATTTCTGGCACATAATAGAGATGCTTTAAATATATTTTCCTCAAAATCTTGAAGCTTCTGATTTAGTTTTTTTAATTTTTAGAAATTGTCTTTCCTTATAAGGAAAATGACAAATAAGGTTCTCAGTTTCAAATTGAGGAAAGCAGACTTAATTTATGTCAGAAAAAAAATCTGACTGTATTTGAATTGAAATGTATGTGTGAATCTGCATCCTTGTGCTAACCATCTGATTTCTGAATTCAGTTTTAGAAGAGATAGAGAAGACATGGAACTCAGCCATGAGTTTGAGGCCTGATGAAATATGTGTTGCCCCTTCTAATATTTTTCTACTGGAGGCTCTCTTTGTTTTTCTCTCATACAATACTGCCTCATGAGCTGTGAAGTGTCAAGTTTTCCCCTGAGTAGCTTCATGGTTAAGTCCTGAGCAATGCATCATAGTCAAATTTAGGATAAGTGAAGTGGGAGGAAGTCAGCTGCAAAAGGGGAAATGGGAAGAGAGAGCCCATAGACCACAGACACATTTGTAGGTTGCCAATTTAGGAAAGAATACATTTAGAAGTATGGAAGTTTATTCCTTAAAAAGATCTCAGCTTACATGCCCATTGGAAAATCTTCATATACCACCCCTTAGCATGTATGTCCCAGTTTAAAACAAACAAAAAATCCTAGAGTAATATCTAACTCAGTAATATTTAAACTATTATATGTAGATTTTTCCATCAGGATGCATATAATAAATGTATGATTTTTATCTAGTATTTTAACCAGTCAGTACTAATATGGTGGAGTGGGTAACACTCTTCTGTCTATCCCTTCTATGACTAAAGAAAACGATCACTTAGCAAATGGTGCTAATAGTTTAGATTATGCATTTAATTCTACAGTCTTAGGTTAGAAGCTTAACTTTTTACAGGGCCCTAGAATGCCTTTAGTGCTAAATTCATCTTGACAAAAAATTTCATTTAATTGTGATATGAATATTTTATAAAGTGCTATCCTACTTAAAGTAAATATATAATTCAAGAAAAAGCAAAATTTAGGATACTAAAGAATTTTGCCAAAGTGTTTTAAAGAGGAGAGCCAATGAATTGGGAGTTAGTTGAGTCCCCAGTTCTTTACCTACCACCATAGAAAGCCTCAGGGCCTTTGGAACCAATACCAGCAAACCATTCCTGCAAAGGTCTGGCCTCAGGGCAAGGATCTTTCTGTACCACATGCTCTAAAGAGCTTGTGCTGGCCACATATATCTCGACGTTTTTAAGGTAGGTTCCACAATTATGATCAAGTTGGTTTTAAATAGAAATCTTCCTTTCTTTCTCAAACATGTACCTGATTGATACAGCATTCTATAAGAAATGAGAACTCCACACGGTAACCTTTATACATTTTCATGGCTGGCAAACTCTTTATGGAACTTCTATGTTATTCAATTCCTCAAGGCAATTCCTGTTTGGCAAACCATGTTTTCCATTCTCAATCCTTTACTTGCTCTCTGAATGGTGAGAAACTGACATTCACAGATAGACTAAAAGCTAAATAAGTGATTAAGTGAATGAATGAATGAATGCCTATTAAATGCAAAGTATCTAGCCAAATTCCTTTGGACTAAGCAAGTTTAGTCTTCCTCTCAAAAGGAGCAGATTATTCCTTTATTTCCTCTCCTTTCTATTCCCCTGAATTTGTCTGCAGGCAATAATCCAGTAATTCTAAAAACTCTTTGAAATGACTAAAACAGTAAAGCTGAGGCATGACAGACTGCTGGAGAGCTAGACTTGGGGTCAGCAATGCTGAAATCACCATGAACTACTCTTAGGGCCTTCGGAGCATGGAGAGGGAAGAACAAGTCGGCCTACGGCCCTCAATTGCCTGTCTTATGCAATACTCTGATTTAGCAAGAGCAGAGAGGATGGTAGAAGAGAAGAGGTGGAGCGGAGAGGAGATAAGATATAAGGCAACCAAGTTAATTGATTACACAGCTAAGGATTTCTCTTTATAGGTTAGGCTCCCATAAGGATAAATTCCACTCCCTCTGTTACTAACACCAAATGAGAAGAAAGTCCCCACACTCAAAGATATAATGGTTTCCTTGAAGGTGGTGAATTTCGTTTAATTTCTAAACTTTCTCTTCTGGCAACATTGGATGCTGTTAAAAATACATTTTATGATTATGTTTTCTGAATTTTTACACCTTTTAACCAGAATGAGTTTAATGTCAAGCACTACTAAAGGGCTCCCCTAGACTTGATCTTCTGTCTAAAGTGTAAGCTCTTATATTCTGCAAAGGAGATGATGTTGCCAGACCTATGGACGTGACGTTGTGACTAGAAGGAGGCCAAGAATTCATAGCTAGCGAGCTGTTAATTGCCAACCCAGTAGCTATTTCCCTCTCGCCTTATAAAGGGAACTCTAATTTGTTTCAGTGTCCTTCAGCACAGGTGACTTGACCTAGCTCAGGAATACATCTCTGGTCTGAGTAAGTCACTCACAGGAGTCCCACTCCTCTTACCTGCTATTGGTTTTGTCATGAGCATGTGACACCCACAGTGGTTAAGAAGGTAAGACAGAAGCCAGGTTAAGTCTTCTGGGAAAGGTTTCCTTACTCAAAAATAATGTCAAAAGGAAGACATATTCTGCTTGTCCTGCTGGGTGCTGTGAGGGTACATGATAGCTCATGCTTATGCAATCACTGTGCTTCTATGTGGGGAACTAGCCTCAGTATTCAGCCAAGACACTAAGCATGGCAGGGTAGAAGACAGAAAGAATGTGGATCCTTGACAATGGCATTGAGATGCTGAATTAAATAATCCAGGGACTTCCTTAACTTGCCCCTTCTTCTTGTGCCCTTACTATTTAAACTTTCTGTGGTGGTTTTAGAATATGTCCACAATTCTTTGATTCTCTTTCCTGTAAGAGATGAAACCTAATTCCCCTCCCTAGAGCATGGTTTAATTAGATTTAGTGACTCACTTCTAACTAGCAGAATAAAGTAGAAGTGATGGTATGCAACTGCAGAGACTAAGCTTTAAAAGCACTGTGGCTTCCTCTTTACTTTCTCCTGGATTACTCAGAGTGGGTAAAGCTAGCTGTCATGTCATGAGGACACCCAAGCAACCTAAGGAGAGGCCCACATGGTGAGGAGCTGAGTTGGTTACCTGCCAGTCGATAGTAGGTGGGCCATACTGGAAGCAGACCTTCCAGCCTCAGTCAAGACTTAAGATGATTGCAGTATCTGCCTACATTCTGACCACAACCTCATAAGAGACTTAGAACAACCCAGCTAAGCCACTCCAGAATTTCTGACTTATAGGAACTGTGAGATAATATGTATTTGTGTTTTTAACTCATTGCATTTTGGGGACATTTGTTATGCAGAAGTAGATAACTAAAACAATTTCTAAGACTGGATTCTCTGACCTTTTCAGGCATAGTAATTGATAAAATGTTCTAAAAGATTGCCTCCTAAAACGAGAGAATTACAGCTTCTTCCGTGGGTCTTCTGGTTCATTCTTTCTTTTTTTGAAAGACTGCATAATGCTGTTTGAGATAAATAGATGTCTTTCTCATTAGGCCTTCCGAAAAAGGAGATAACAGTTGTTCCAGGGCATTACTTTCATAACCATCTGGTGAGAGGCTGAAATGACTCTGGTTATGATTAAACCAATTGCATCTCATTGTATCCTTAGAATAGTGTTTGACAAACTTTCTTACAGAAAAATATCCTGAATGATACTAACTGATACTCTACAAAAAGAGTTGGGGAGACGTTGAGTTTTAAAATACACATATAGCATATTAAAGGCCATGGAGAAGGTTTTTTGCAAAGAAAGAAAGAGAAGAAGGAAGGAAGGAAGGAAGGAAGGAAGGAAGGAAGGAAGGAAGGAAGGAAGGAGAAGAGAAGAAGAAAATCTGTTTAACTTTTGTGTAACTCAGAATTTCTCAAAGGCAGGGTGACTATAGATTGTCCTTTCCATGCTCCTTTCCTCCAATAAAATTACCTATGAGCATTTCTTGGGGCATAAATGGAACACATGGAAACATAAGTGTGGATGAGAAAGAGCTCATCACAATATACACTGAATGGAATGTATTAACATGAATGATCAAAATAATCCAAAATACTATACTCAAAATAACATAGCCATCCTACAGTTATACAGTCACATTCATTATCTGAGTAATCCACAGCATCTAAGTTTAGACTTAGATCTTGAGTCAGAAATAGTATAAGAATTATCAATGCGCAGTTAGTAGCAAAGTAGGAACCATGCACATCTATTCAAAAAGATCAGGACTTACCTCCAAAACTCCAGACATACAGATTAGTTTCCTGTTTTTATTAAACAACAAGATTTTTGCCCCCTCCTTTTAAAATGTTTAATATTGTAGGAAAATGTTTCATCTGAAACATTTGGTATAAAGAAAAAACTTAAGAGATTACTGAAATATTGATATCTGGTATATTAGACCCTGAATTAGCATGCCTCTGCCAACTAACAGGTCACATAATTCACCCGTTATTCAGGCTGCTGAGGAAGCCAAAGCCCTCTTGAACGGTAGTGTCTTGGCAACAGAATCCCTGGATTCTCTCGTTTAACGTTAAGCCCAAAGTCAAGAGAATGAAGCCCCACACCCCTACAGTGAGTAGGAAGATCACTCGCAGCAGTTGATTAGGACTTACCCTAACCAGACAAGGTCCCATAAAGGACATGGTTCTGCCCTGGGGCTGGGCCATGTTAGGAATGCCCAGAATAAAAAAGATCCTTCAGTGAGGGAGCTCTGAGGAGGTAATAATTGCCTCTAACTCCTCCTAAGCATTATAACTTTGAAAGAATTTTTTTTGACTCTTAAAATCAAACTACGTTACACCACCCCTTAAGACTGCCACAGAAATGTAATCTATGGAAACAAATGTGTGCAACTGGATATAAAGAGACCCCAATTTCTCCCTCCATGCCTATGGTTCTCTATCTTTGATTCCTGCTGTTTTCACTTTGTCTGCTACGCGGGAAAGGAGGCTGCTTTTATAACTCTGGTTCAAGTGAGGACACAGATTCTTTTCCTTAGTCAGTATCCTTAGTAGAAATGAGACGTGCTGTCATTTAGGTATTTGGTATCTAAAGAGGGATCTCCCAAAGAAAATAAATGGAATACTTATGGAATAATTTTTCAGTGGTCAAAGTTTAGAAGATGGGATTCTTATGCTATAACAATTATACCTTGACCCTAATGGCAGGTAAATCCATTTGGACTCCTTTCTGGCTTCTTTCTTAGCTCACTGCCTACACCCCTTTACTGGGAGAGAGAAGAAGTACTGCCATCCATGCCAAGGACAGAGTGACTACGTTTTTTTCCACACTCACACCCATCACTCCCCAAACTTTCAAATTCCAGTTTTTCTCTGATATGAGAGATTTCTTATCTACAGCTTTCCCAATTTCCCATATCTAATTCATTAGCAAGTCTGAGAAGGGTATCACTGAATCCCAGAATTTCTACAAACTCAAGAGTACTTGAAGCATTCTTTTTGTTCTGCTTGAGGGAGAGTGCACACTGTACACTGCATTTATAAAGAGAAACCACAGCTACTAATCCAGAAGCTAGGAAGGACTTAGAGAGTTTCAGAAACCAGAAAGGATCTGTAACCAAAATGCAGGCTCAGTTGCTCACCACTTGCAGAAATCAGCTAAGAGTGAGATCAGGTATAAAGAAAGCGACTTTACTCCAATGCTCAGCTTAGGGGAAGTGGTACAGCCTCTTGCCTCTAAAGGTACCATTTTGCTCTGGGGGAAGAAAGAAGAGGCTTTTAAAGAGGGACTTGGCACAAATAGTATGCAGAGGAGGAAACAAGCAGGTACAGGGTCTACATGGCTTGCTTTGGTGCCTTATCTACCCGGTGGTTGAGCTGGCACCATCATGGGCAGAGTTAGGTTGTAAGGTGACTGTTGTTTCAAAATACTCTCCAGGTAAGAAAGAGTTCCATTGCAGGCATATTTTGGGTTATAGATTGACTGTTTTCTCTCGAGGCAAGCTCCTGGTAGGATAGAGTTCTGGCTCTGAAGCTTCTAAGTAAGCATATAGTTATATATAAGCATATAGTTATAGATAAGCTTACCATATAGGGAGTGTCTGGTGAAGGGAAGGTAAAGGTTATAATTGCATTTCTAAAGAGCTAAGTAGGAAGTAGAAAATAGAGGAAGAGGATGAAAGAGAAAAGAAGATGAAAAAAGAGAGTCATTAAAATAACTCATTTTCTTTCTCTTAGAAAAAGAGAAATGTTCAATTACAGGTCCACCGAGTGAAGCTACATAGAACATGAAAAGAAAAATGGACTAGGCTCCCGTTGTCCATTTCCTCCCTGGAGTTAAACAGGAGCTGCTCAGAGAATTCTCCCTGACTCTCAGGAGGAATGTATGGCTGGAGTTTCATGTGAGGAACCAGCTGTCTTCAGCAATGAGTTTCTCAATACCCATTATCTGAGGCCCAACACAGATTTATCCCAGGGGGAAGCTCTGCTAACACAGGTGGCTGAGCAGCCTGGAGACAACAGGCCTGTGCTGGAAAGATGGAGAACCCCCTGGGAGAACAGGTAGCAACCTCCAGGTGAGGGAGGCTGTAATTCTAGTCAGACTTACCCACACAAATTTGGAGAGCCCACAGAACCAGATGCTGCTTTGCCTGTGGGAGTTACTGTCATGGAAGAACACATTCTGGATGCAGATCCAAAACATAGTGGGGTGGGTGGGGCAGGTGGGTAGGAGGGGGGTGTGGAAGGGCCACCAGGGAAAGAAATAGTACTTTTATAGAATTTTAAAAAGTTTCAGTGATTATCTTTCTAGATAAGAAATGTAGATGTACAGTATTTTTGGAAACTACCTGATCATTTCCCTCCAATATTTCCCCACTGTCTCCTTTGACACATTGCACTCAGAACAGCCAAGCTGGGCTCCTGATCACACGGGAGGGAGGTGACAATGGAAAGCAGGAAAAATGAACTACTGCAGCCAATTCCTGAGCACAGAGAGTGGCTGTTTACTGAATGTAGGCAGATAGGACCTTACACAATATCCCAGAGATCAACATACCACAGTATGGCTTAGACTTAGGGAGAGGACCAATGGACCTGAAGGGCCAGGAGCAAAGAAACAAGGAAATACGAGCTTTGAACAGCAGAGACCAGGGACTGAGGACTAGAGGGGAGGATGGACCCCTGCAGGGAGAGATGCTGCAGGACACAGAACAAATGAAGTGCTACTCCCTTCCATACTGCGGCGCTTACTACACAGGTGCTTTGAAATTTAGCTATAACTCCAGGGAGAAGGCAGAGATAAAGGCAGCTTGATCAAGTTTCCACTTTTCCAATAAGAATCAAATAAAAATTAAGTTTGAATATGGAGAAAAATAAGGGCATAACTGGTTTTGGATAAGATTATCCCTGTAACAATTACATTGAAATGTAGAGCAAAATTGTAATGCTCACTCCTCTTTTAGAAATATAAAATGCACATCTTAGAATAAATGAATACCATCCCCTTTCTGTCATTTTAATGGTATGCCCGGGCTTTAGTACCACACATGGATAGGAGGCTGTACTAGTTTGCTACAGCTGCCGTAACAAAGGACTACAAATCAAGTGGCTTTAAACAACAGAAATGTATTCTCCCACAGGTTTAGAGGCCGGAAGTCCAAGATTGAGGTGTTAAGAGAGCCATGCTCTCTCTGAAGGCTCTAGGAGAGAATGCCTCCTTGCCTCTTCCTAGCTTGTTATGGCTGCTAAGATCCTTAGTGCCCCATGGCTTGTAGATACGTCACTCCAATTTCTGCCTTTGTCTTTCTGTGGTATTCTCCCGTGTCCGTCTTTGTTTCTGTGTGTGTGTGTGTGTGTGTGTGTGTGTGTGTGTGTGTGTGTGTCTTCCTCATCTTATAAGGACATCGATCATATCAGATTAAGGGCATGATATGGTTTGGCTCTGTGTACCCACCAAATTCTCATCTTGAATTGTAATTCCCATAATCCTGTGTTGAGGGAGAGATCTGGTGGGAGCTGACTGGATCATGGGGGCGGTTTTCTCCATGCTGTTCTCATGATAGTGAGTTCTCATGAGATCTGATGGTTTTACAAGTGTGTGTGACACTTTCTCCTTCACACACTCTCTCTCCTGCTGTAAGATGTGTCTTGCTTCCCCTTCACCTTCCACCATAATTGTAAGTTTCCTGAGACGTATCCAGCCATGTGGAACTGTGAATCAATTAAACCTCTTTTGTTTATAAATTACCCAATTTCAGGGACTATCGTATTACCAGTGTAAGAATGGACTGATACAGGACCCATCCTATTCCAGTATGACCTCATCTTAAATATTGACATCTGCAACAAACCTATTTCCAGATAAATTCACATTCTGAGATTCTGAGACATGTATTTTCATGGAACAGCATTCAACCCCATACCGAGGCTGTTGTCACTCTGCCCACACAGTTGTCCCAAACGCATGACTACAATTCCCTTAATTCCCTACGAAGAGAATAGAGACCAAGTGGAAACTGGACAATTTCTTTTTACTAAAGGTGCATAGAAAAGTAAGTGTAACACAGCAAAGAAAATTACTTAGAACTCTACTAACCAGGCTTACTTTCTAAGTGGACAGCTCTAGACAATCTAGGTGTTTCTCTGTTACAAGGCGCTATTTTCATGGGCAGAACCAAATTATTCTCACCCAGGGAAGGTTTTTGACTCTGTGACCTTGGACAGTAGACTCTCCTTAGGCCCTCACAGAAGTATTTCTCCTTTACTATGGTCCAGCATCTACCTCCCTGACTTCGTTTCCTGCCCTGCGATTAATTTCTTTACAATTGACAGTAGGAATGGCCACTCCCTTCAGGGGAACAGCACCCTTCACCTTCAGAGGAGAGGGATCTTACCTAATACTCCGTATCATAATTAGAGAAGAGCTTAAGAGTTAAACTTCAGTACATTCTGAGGTTTTCAGTTTTAGACGATGCCAAAAGCAAAAAGAGGACTTTACTGGCAAAATGTAGCAGAAAAGTGTGACCCCCTAGAGTCCAGGGATCATTATCTGTCTTTCTCACTGGAATAATTTCCAAGATTAGGAGAACCCTACACATAGTGTTCAAGCATGATTCACTAAATGGACAAATCCAAATTGAATTGTTCGAGCCTTTTGAATGCTTTTTAATGGTCTCTTTCCAAGTATGGAGTAAAGATTATTCCTGTTGTATTTTCTAAATACTAATTTTCTATATATAGCTCTCAACACTTACCTCCTCTCTTCCCTGAAATTTGTAGCTGTCTAACTGCATACAAAGAAAAGTAACATTAACATCATCCCTTCTGATAGAGCAACAAAGTTTGAACAGACACAATCCTGGTTCAAGTATAAAACAACCATATCAATTATAAAAATAGAACCTTCAGTTAGAAAGGACCCATCTATTTTCCCCAAAGGAAGAATCTGCCCCAAATCCCCAGCTCCTTTGAGCTCCTTTATAGGGTACTTTTCCAGGCTTCTCTACTTCTCATCCTTGTACCAGTTCCCACCCTCCTCCTGTCCCACCAGGCAGCTCATCGTTTGAGTGGGCAGTAGCCTCTCACCCACATAATCTCACAGGGCGTTGGACCCAACAGTCCATGACTCCAATTTACCTGGTCACCTGATTCAAGCTTAGATTGGTCAAAACTGACCTCTGACTTATGCCTGCTTTTGACTTCTTAGTCCTCTCCAAATTCTCCTTCTGCTGACTTTTGCACCCATTTCTGGCTGCTCTGTCTTTCTCTTGTAATCTAACCTCAGTGTCTGTCTCTCTGCCTTTTGACTCCATTCTGGCTCAACTTTCTCTGAGAGTTTCCTCTAGCCCTGTGTCCATCCAGTTCTTCTAGGATTACCAGTGACCCTGACTTTGGTCTATGCGTTCTCATAGTAGCACACTCTTCCTGGTAATGCTTACCCAGGCACTAGACTTCTGCCCCCTGCTGCACGCCTCTCGGGGCACTCCATTCCCTCACTCATAGTCTGTTTCTGTTAAACAAAGGCCTTCATAATCTGATTCTTAGTTTCCTTTCCCAGTTATCTTTCTAATAAAGCCATTAGATGGATCACCAAATTACTGAACACTATTTAGATAAACATTTTATAAGCCAAAACTACCCAGATTTACAGTATGAGAAGTTATTGTCAATAATTGCATCCTATTTTTATTTCATGATAAGAGTATGCTCCTCAATTTAAAGTCAATCATTGCATCCAGGCAAGTGAAATTTAAACCAAAATTTTGAGATTCATTTTCTCCTTGAGAAAAAGCAGCATGGTGTAATGGCTAATGGTCTCAGAGTATGGACTCTGTAGGCAGATGACATGGCCTAGTTTGAGTTTTAAATTGGTCACTTACCATATGTGTGGCCTCTAGAACAAGTTACTGAACCTATGCCACATATTGGGGACAATACTATTTCCAACCTCAAAGGCCTATTTTACAATTTAAACGCTTCATACATGTAAAGTGCTTGGAACAGAACTTAGGGCATAAAAAGCTAGTGAATACTAGTTACTATTATTATTATTCTTGATCAACAGGTTACTATACTGCAGACATCAGCTCAGAGATCACCCATGAATTCTAATGACACTCTTTTGACAAAGCAGTTAAGATAGATAATGACATCTTTATAACAAACATAAAGTAGTTTTCCCACTGGTACAAAAAGAATGTAACCTTGCCGTTATGCCTTGTAATAGCTGGAAAAGCAACCTGGATTAGTCCATCAATTACTGGAGAGACTCTGTTCTTACTTAGTATCTTATTCATAATCTATCCAGGACAGACTCACATAGGTTTTTGTTGTTGTTGTTAATCATGCCTAGAAACTACCCACCCCCTTGTTCTTGGTCTTCCTTCATTTTCTGCCCTCTCCCTGTGACTGCTTTTATTCCTGGCAAACAGTCCATGGATCCTCACATCTTTCAGCATGGACATCCCCTAGCAAATGAACCAAATTTCTATACAAGACTCATTGCTTCTCATAGCAAACATATGATGTACAAAGTAGGCTCAAAGGGCAAAGATTCTGATTCTGTCTCCTCTGGAATGATGGGGTAGGAAAACTACAAGCAGCTATCATTTCTGGCAGAGCCAGGGCATCATAACCAAAGCATCATTTTCCCTTTTAAAGATATTTTAGAGCAGTCAGCACTTTTTTCCCCAGACATTACAGTCTGAGAAATCTTCATTACTTGTGGATTCCATATTAGTGAATTTTCCTACTCACTGAAATTTATTTGTGACCCTGAAAATCAATATTTGCAGCACTTCTGTGATCGTTAGTGGTCATTAGCACAGTGTGGCAAAAATTTCAAGTTGCCTCACATGCAAGTTCGCAGCTGAGGTCAAACAAGGCAATATTCTACCTCTTTATTTCAGCTCTCTTACTGTAAAAGTGTCCTTTTCATAATCTATTGAGTACCATGTTATTTGTTTTTTTGTGTTTTTTGTTGGTGAGTTTGCTGTTTAAAATGGTCCCTAAATGTAATGCAGAAACTCTATCTAGTGTTCCTGAGCACAAGAGGCCCGCGATGTGCCTTATGGAGAAAACGGATAAGCTTCATTCATGTTTTTGGCCATGAGTCCAAAGTTAATGAATCTATGACACATATTAAATAAGGTGTCTTTAAATAGAAACACATATAAGACAAGGTTATGTATTGATAGTTGAAAAATACTACTATCAGGAGCTTACAGGAATCTAACTCTTTCTTCTGGGAGCAATCATTCAATGTTCAATTAACTTGGTGTTCACAGAAACTTTACAGATTTACAGCAAATAGGAAGAATCAACTGTAAATCCAAATCTGAATTACTGCATTCAAAGAAAAATCACCACTGCTAGCCACTCTACAAGAATAGCACAGTAAGTTGTCAAAACAAAACTCCTTCAAGGTAAATTTACTCCTTATACAAAGGGAAACACTGTGATAGCCTTTTGTGATAAATAAAGATGCCTAATATACCTTACCTGAAAGAAGACTACGAAATACCAAAATCAAAATATAGCTTAAGGATAGCGATAAAAGACAAAATAAAACAAAAACAATT
This sequence comes from Cacajao melanocephalus, assembly GCA_963573385.1. NCBI lineage: Eukaryota > Metazoa > Chordata > Mammalia > Primates > Pitheciidae > Cacajao > Cacajao melanocephalus. The sequence goes on from CAUYLG010044773.1 coordinate 71,183, forward strand.
CTTGAAATACTCTTTCCTCTCTTTTCCACCTTCTGATTATCAAAATGTCATTCAGAAGGCAACCAGGAAGCTGCCTTCTTCTCTCTGCTACCCCAAGTTGCAGCAGGCATAAAGTTGTATTGGCAGGGAAATCAAAGTGCCTGTCTGTCTGTCTCCCATGTTCCAGGTTCATACAAACAGAATTCAGTAGACAGATATCTTCCCTTTAATTGGCAGAAACTTTGGAGAGAAGAGCTAAAGCAGGCATGGCTTTCTCTACCACACACCACCCATCACCCAACCACTCTGTCCTAGTGGAGGCGGGGATCACAATTATAGGGCTGGGCCATGACTCTGAAGACAGAGAAGAGAGGCAGGTGACCTCACGCAAAGATTAGGAGTACCCAAGTTCACCCTGACTTCTGAAACCTAATACAAAATTTGGAGTTGCCCAAGACCACTCTCACTCCTGGCACCCACTGCAAGTTTGAGTCTCCCTAAGGCCACACTCAGGCCCCATAATTCACTAGAATGACTCAGAGAACACAACAAAACCATTATACTTGTGGTTATAGTTTAGTACAGTGAAAGGAAACAGACTAAAACTCAGCCAAAGGGAGAGGCACATAGGGCAAGGTGAAAGGATTTCTGGGTATGTATATGTCATACAATGTCTTCAATGAGTCTTCAACGAAATCAACAAGGTACATTTGTGTTTTATAAAACACATTTCCCTTTTTGGGTGTGGAACAAACCCTGATTCTTGCTTTAAGGTTGTTGCTAGGAAAAACCACGGAATAACTAATGGACCCCAGAAATCTCTGGGTTACCAAGTAATAAATGGACATCAAACTTTTCTTTCCCAGAGCAATTATAAATAGGCATTCAATTGCAAAGGAAGAAATTGATGAAGATCATCTGAGAAATTATTAATCACTTATATTTTCTGGTTATTGAATTACCTTGTTTAATCTAGAGTATAACACCTGAGTGAAAGCCCAACGTCACACCTTTTTGTATTAGTTTGCTCAAACTGTGGTATTATGAAATACCACAGACTGAGAGGCTTACACAACACAAATTTATTTCTTATAGTTCTGAAGGCTACAATTCCAAGATCAAGATATCAGCAGGATTGACTTCTTCTGAGGCCTCTCTCATTGGCTTGTAGATGGCTGTCTTCTCCACATCCTCACATGGTCCTTCTTTCCTCTGTGCCTGTCTGTGTCCTCTCTACTTAGAAAAACACCAGTCATGATGGACTTGGGTACCCTATTGACCTCTTACCAACTTCATTACCTCTGTAAACATCCTGTCTCCAAATATAGTCAGATTCTGAAGTATCTGGGGTTAGGATTTTAACATATAAATTTGGGGGAAGACATAATTCCACCCATAACACTTTTATAATTGATGAATGCAAGGCTGTTATTAATATTAGCATTTGAGACAGGACATCTAGCAATGGTTTGATACTAAAAGCTTCAGTGATTCTGGCCCAGAGCATGCCACATCTGTCTTAAAACTAATTTAGAGGTTGACCTAACAGAGTCCCACCAAAGGAATGCAAATCTACATTCTGTTATCCTCTAAATAGATTCTAACTTCTTTACAACTATGTCTTCCTTCGTGAACCTGTCCACCTGTTATATCAACACAATAATATACTCACTACTTCTTAGCCTGCATTTTTAACACCATGTGTAAACTTTGAATTAGATTTTTGGTAAATTCAGTACAACATTTTGTAGGACAGCAAAACTAATTTTTGTTTTGTTTTGTTTTGCTTTTGTGGTACGAGTACTTGTCTCAAAGATCAGTTCTATGAGACATCATTTTATTACCATAAAAATAGTTATATTAACTTAGCTCCACAAAAGATATTTTCTTATGGTAACCATCTTAGCAAACATTGTTTGCCAGGATTTAAATAGCAATTTGTTAATAAAATTTCAATCCTGATGTCTACCAAAAAATATTTATATCATTCCATATTTTTATTGAGAATGACACCAAATAACACTAAAATAAAAATGATTCATATACTGAATTTTCTCACTTAAAAAAACCTCATGAGAGTCGGCTTTCCATCTGAAAAGTGAAAGTCATGGTCACATGTGATGCAGTCATTGCTTCGGTTCCCTGGTGCAGCTTAAAAACAGTCCCTAAAATAGGCACTTTGGCTCTTCCTGGTGTCTTGCCTGCATCATACTAACTACATCTGCAACACTGCAGGTGTCTTTTATTCATTGCAAAGCAGTTTGTGGTATCAAATAGCAGCAAGTGTGACTCAAGACTGAAAATCAAGGACAGGGTACAAAATAATTGCAAAGAAATCTGAAATGATACAGAAGTTGATATTCTTGTTTAAAGACTTCTAAAGCACCAGTTTAAAAAAAACAGCATTAGATAATGGTACTAAAAAAGGCTTGAAACCAGACTTCTATACTCCAGATTTGGTTAAAATATTTTAATATTATTACCCATATAATTAAGAGGCTGTACATGAAAGAGATGAAGAACACGGACTCAAGAGTCAGAATGCCTGAGGTCAAACCCTGTGTTCATCTCATAGTAGCAGTCAACATTAGGAAGTTACTGGAACTGTCCATATCTCCGTTTCCTTGACTGTAAAATCTGACTAAGACTAGTAATTACATTGTACAGCTGTTTTGAGACTGAATCAGTCAAAGCACTAAGAACAGTACCTGGCACTAGGCTGCACTCAATAAATGGGGTTAAAAGTACCATTATCTCCCCTTTCTCTCCTTTGATCTCTGGTACACATGTGGCTCCCATGTCATCTGCTGTCTCCTATATTCTTCTTTCCTTTTTTCCATTTTTGGCTTTCTAGGCAGCTCTGACAACTGGCTCCTCTTTTGCATCTCGACTCTGTCCTCTGGCACATTCAATATTATATGAATAAATATTATATGCCTGCTATTAATCATTCTTCCATATTAATAATGGCTAACATTTCTGAACATTCACTACGTGCCGGTTATGCTGCCTTTTGTGAAATACATTGAACTCCCTACACATCTTCTTGCCTAAATTCTCATCGGAACATACTGCCTTGATTTTCCTTGTCTTCTCTGTCTTGCTTTTAAATGCTCTGCTTCTTTGCCATTCCTTCCCCAGCCCTTTCTCATTCTGTACACATTCCCCTAAGTGATGAAGAAGCCACGTCATCAATCACCAACGAAATGATTACTCTTAAACCTGGATCTCTAGCTTTAACTTCTGCCCTGAGCTCCAGAACTTTATATTACAGATGGGCACTGAAATCTCAAATTGGATGTCCCACTGCACCACCAAGCCAGTGCAGACAAATCTGAATTCATTTTCATGCGGAAGCTATGCCTCTTCTTGCATTTCTGTCTGAGGAAATACCACTACCTCAGTGGGTTAAATGCTGTATTTGCAGTAATAAACAGCAAAAGCATAGGCTCTGCCCTCATGGAGCTTAGAATCTAACTGGAGGATACAACAGGGGAGACAAGTAAATAAGTCATACTTAATTTTCTGTTTTGTGAATTGTTTCCTTGGATTTTTCCCGTTAGTGCTTTACAAAACTGCCAAACTCTTGGTCATATTTTGCTGCGTATATTCTATTCAGCAACTTATGTTTTTTGCAGTCAAGAAAATTGTGACTTTTATGTGATCAAATCTAATGAGCTTTCATTTTATGAGTTATTCTATTACTTCAAAGCTTAGAAATGTTTCTTCTATCTGGAGAGCTAATGAATATTCAAGTGTGTTCCCTAGTGTTTTTTATTTATGTTTCATTCTATCCTACCTAGAATTTGTTTTGATGAGATATCAGTGAAGTTTTATTTATGAAGATTTCCAAAAGTCTTCTTAGTATATTGGATGAGGTATTCCTACATGACATTCTCTTTTATTGCTGTAACATTTGAGACCACCAATTTTTGTTCTGAAATTTAAATCTTCCCTCGTTGATCAGTACAATTGTTACATTTCTTCCTACTTTCTGAACTTTGACACATCTCTCCTGTACTTATTTTCTCATTCCTCTTTGTTATTCCTCCATTTTTTTTTTCTTTTTTGAGACAAGGTCTTGCTCTGTCACCCAGGTTAGAATATAGTGGTGCAATCTTGGATTACTGCAGCTTCAACCATCTGGGCTCAGGCAATCCTTTCACCTCAGACTCCCAGATAGCTGGGACCACAGGTATATGACACCATGCCTGAATAATTTTTGTATTTTTTGTAGAGATGAGGTCTTGTTATGTTGTCCAGGGTGGTCTGAACTCCTGGGCTCAAGCAATCCGTAGCCCTGGCTTCCCAAAGTGCTGGGATTACAGGCATGGGCCATCACAACTAGCCTTCTTCTCTTTCCAATTGTATTTGTGTCCCACAGCTAAATTCTTGAATATGTGTTCTTAACTTGACTGCTTCTCTCAACTCAATTCTGGCCCACAATATCAAAGATCACTTTGATTAGGACGACTTCCAGATTGATATTTTCAGCAATGATGTCTCTGAATTCCAAATCTGCTTCTTTGAGCCCCTACTCTAACTCAGCAAGAACACAACTTAACCTACAATCCCCCGTAGCCTTCAGTTAATTCATCCCCCTCCTCATTTTTCCATCGATAATAAATTTTTGTTCCATCAGTGTTTTCATCATATGTGCTTAAAACCTCAGAATCATCTTCACCTCTCCTTTATCGCTCATATTTGATTAGTTAACAATTTCTACACATGCTTTTCTTAAGGACTATTATTATTTGCACCTGTCTTTACATCTCTAATTCTAACGGATTAACATTCTAAGATAACAACTCTTCCCTGAAGGTTTGAACAACACCCTAACCGCTCTTCATGTACTGTCTTCATTCTTCAGTTTATTATACATTTGTTATCATCCTAATGTACAACTCTTATCATGCTATTTCCAAAATTTAAAAAAATTAGGGTATAAATGATAAAGTCTAATGCTTTTATCCTAGTTTTCAAGGCTCCATATGATTTGACCCTATTTGTTGTAGTTTCTTATTAAGAACTTTTAAAGTAAGGAGAAAAGAAAGAGAAGAAAGGATAAAAAGGGAAAAGAAGAAAAATGAAAAAGGAAAGAAGAAATTGAAGAAGAGAGGAAAGTCACAAAGAAAACAGGGTTTGTTTTGTTGAATGTGACAGACTATAATCTCAAAATAAATTAGCCACAAAAATGAAACTGTTGACACAGAGAACTAGGAATGTAAGAACTGATTTTGGCTTTAGGATAGTTGGATCCAGGGTCTTAACATGATATCATTAGGACACTATGTCTCTATTTCACTGCCCTTCACAGCCCTGTTTTCCTTAGTATCTGCTTCATTCTTAATCAGAGCCTATGCAAAACAGAAGGAAAAGATGATCACCAATTTAGCAAGCTCATTTAGATAGCATCAGCAATTTTCTGACATAAACTCTAGATTGGCTCACCTTGGATCTTGGGCCCAACCCTAACCAATCAGTAACCTGGGTCTGCTTACTGTGACCAAGGACAAGTTGTAAACACAGTAAGCAGACCCAGGACACATCACCATTCCTGGAGCTAGGGAGTCACGTAAGCTCTACCTGAAACAAATGGACTACGAATGGAAAAGAGGAGACTCTCCAGAGAAATTCTGATAACACACATACACAAACACTTGTGTAAGAAAATTGATTTGAGCAGGATAATCTAATAATGTGGAGTTGCCAATTCTGCTAATCATCCATTGGTGAGATTTTGTCAAGTTAACTCAATTTTATTTTTGCTTTAGTTTCTTTTTCAAAAAAAAAAAAAAAATGGGCATAGAATTTATGCCACCAGCTGCTCCCAAAAAACAAGATCCTCAAATGAACCTTAACAAAGTACTGCCAACATCACAAATGGCAAATGTTTGGAGTTAAGTGTGGGCCCTACACTGAAGTTTTTCACAATGCTAATCTATACACGGATGAAGATTTTTATTTTAAAGCATTTCCATGTTAAATCTTGTTTTATCTGAATAACAAAACCACAAGATACAAAGTTTTTCATTTTATGTGTGATGCATTTGTTTCTCAGGCCACAGTAAAAGATAATCCCCTGAAAACTCCTTCTCAGTTGTCACATGGGATTGGTCTTTTCCGCCGCTCTTACTCTCTCATTCTTTCTAGTGAAGTCACATGTGAAGAAAGCATAGGGGGGTCCCTCGGTACAGCCTCTATCAGGGCCCCTTTCTAAGAGGCTGACACCTGCGTAAAGGGCATTGAGTTTCCTCTTTACTCTTCTTCCCTAACAAAAAATAAATTCCTGTCGGCCCCAGGCCCACCCCTACCCTAAGAGCTGCCATGTTTTCCTCCAAAATTATCTCTGCTTCTTCCAGTTTTGTAGTCAACCAGTTGGGAAACCAAAACCAACCAATCAAGAAACATACAATAATTCTTATAAGTAACAAAAATAAGAATATGCTAGTGTCCTCACTACTATTCCAGTGTTTTTCTACAGTATAATTTAGTTAATGAGTTTTACCTCTCCTAGGACAATGGCTATTTGTAACATTCTGAATCACAGTTTATATTTTTCATGTTCTTAATGAAAATAACTTCGACATTTTAAAAGGTATAAATTCAAAGAAATAATGTATAAACATAGAAGTCCCTATTTTTGTATCCACTCCTCTGCAGTATCTCATAGTTGTCTGCATGCAGTAGCTACTTAAAAATGCTTTCTTAAGGTTAAGTAAAACACTGTCTTTGGAGATCTTACATACTAAACTTGCTAGAGAAAAACCTTTGTGATTCAGATTTTAATTCAGATTCAATGCTCTTTCAATTATGATCTGAACTAAATTATCTATCTTAGTACTATTAATAAGAAATGTGACATAATAATGGGTAATAGTCAATTCCATCATATAAAGAGGGAGGGTATTTATTGATTTTTAAAAAGAGTTTTTGTTTTTACATTTACATATAAATTATATAATGCAATTATAATAGACATTATTTTTTGCAGGGTTTATTGGAAGTGCAAGGAATTATGCTAATGCTAACTGCCTTAAATTATTTTATTAAATTATCACAACAAACATATGAGGTAATGTAATCTGTTCTTTACAGATACAAAAACTAAATTACAGAGAGAAATCATCGAAATGGTATCTACAGAGGTTCAAATACCTATAAACATTAGCCTTTGAATCAACACTATACTCTTCCTCCTTCTCAGAGGTGAGTGCTCTTTAAAATGGCACATGAATGTGGTGATTTTTAATTATTATTATACATAAAGTAGGACATCTTCACAAGCAATATTTAGTAGCATATTTTACTTATCCTGTATATTACAAAGTAATTAAATATACTCCTCCTTGAATTGTTACAAATGTCTGCTTCTGAGTTACTGAGACTCCTAGACTTCTCTGCCCCATTTACTACCAGTTGGCATGTTCACATGCTATATTTCATTCCTATAAACCTCACTCCTGTTACTCATAATTTCTAATCTGAGCATTGCTGCCACCTTGGTTTTCAAGAACCATATTAAATTCTTTGAATATCAATGTTATATTTGTTAGAAAATTCACTTGTTAGTCCCAAATTTTGAGTAATAAAAATAAATTGCTGTTGAAAGAGGTGGGAAACTAATCTTCCTGATATATCCAGACATATTTAATTTTCCACAAAAGCCTCATTCTAATAATTTCATCTTTCCTATAATGCTATTTCCCTGGTGGAAAGATTGAGTCAATGTGTTCCACATTTTTGGACAACTTTGTATTTTGGATTAGAAATGTATGGCAGCAAACAGCTGTGGAGAAAATAGAATGCAGTGTGCTGGCTAAATGCTGGCCAAGTCTGACTGAAATGAATTCCCACTATTTTAGAAAAACAACACGCAAACTTTATGCCTCATGTCTTCATTATAGCTCAACTCTGGCCTATGGCATACATATGAGACAAACACTTTGGCAGTATTTGGTTTTATATCAACTATCTACAGGCTAGAATCTATCCTGAATATTTCAATTCTATTGAGTTCAAAAATCTTATGTACCCAGTAGAGACAAAAACAAGGGCCCCTCCCAGACAACTGTGCCTAACGGCCATGCAAAAGTGAGTTGGGTGTCCAAGACATGCCTTTATGGAAAAAATTTCTAAACACTAGAACAAATCCAACACTTCTCCCTCCTGCCATATCAGTCTGTCACCTTTCTCAAGCATGGAACAGCTAACTGTAAGTAGATGAAACGTTCCCAGCTGTGTCTGACTCATATCATGACTGTGAGTCTTTCCAGTGTGGGAAAAATATGAACTTAATCAATTCCCCATGCATAAGGCACTTCCAATTTTTCTCATCCTCTCTAGAGAACAAGAAAGTCACCTAACTTGGAGACTTGGTGACCAAAACTCATCTAGCTAAGATAAGTAACAAAGAAAAATATTGCTAATTAATCTCTTCCTAGGATGTACAAAGAGAAAACACAAAGAAAAACAATGAAACCATGGAACCTGAACACAAAAACTAAAGTCATAGTAAAATAACTAAAAACAAATAAAAGAGAAACAAAATGAAATTCTGGAAACCCTTTCTTTCCTCAACCAGCAATTTCCCACAGCAATCTACTCCAATCACAAATAATAATGCTGCTAACCAACCAAGGCAATTAAAGCATGTTTATTGTCCAGCACAAATGCTCTCATGTTAAATATGCTATAAAATGGGCTGAAAAGATGGAACACATTGAATGAGACAAAGAGTTGAGGTGATTGCAACTTGTATCAACAACGGGTCAAAAACCGCAGTCCTGTGCATAGGGAAAGATATTCAAAATTTAAAACCCTAGGGACTTTTTTTAAGTAAAAAACAAAAGTTATTTATGGGAAATGACTTTCCTTATACATAATGAAAATCCCATCAAATGATTTTAATTTGTTGTTTAATGACATTTATTCATATATATATATTTATATATATATATAAGAGTTCTGGGATGCATATTTAGAATGTGCAGGTTTGTTACACTGGTATACATATGCCATGCTGGTTTGCTGCACCCATCAACCCATCATCTAGGTTGTCCTGGTGTATGATGTTCCCCTCCTTGTGTCCATGTGTTCTCATTGTTCAACTCCCACTTATGAGTGAGAATATAGGGTGTTTGGTTTTCTGTTCCCGTGTTAGTTTGCTGAGAATGATGGCTTCCAGCTTTATCCATGTCCCTGGAAAGGACATGAACTCTTTCTTTTTATGGTTGCATAGTAATCCATGGTGTATGTGTGCCACATTTTCTTTACCCAGTCTCATTGATGGGCATTTGGGTTAGTTCCAAGTCTTTGCTATTGTAAATAGTGCTGCAATAAACATATGTGTGCATGTGTCTTTATAGTAGAATGATTTATAATCCTTGGGTATATACCCAGTAATGGGATTGCTGGGTCAAATGGCATTTATAGTTCTAAATCCTTGAGGAATAGCCACACTGTTTTCCACAATGGTTGAACTAATTCACACTCCCAGCAACAGTGTAAAAGAGTTCCTATTTCTCCATATCCTCTCCAGCATCTGTTGTTTTCTGACTTTGTAATAATCACCATTCTAACTGGCATGAGACGGTATCTCATTGTGGTTTTGATTTGCATTTCTTTAATGACCAGTGACAGATACAGACCAATGGAACAGAACAGAGACCTCAAAAAGAACACCACATATCTACAACCATATGATCTTCAACAAACCTGACAAAAACAAGCAATGGGAAAAGGGTTCCTTACTTAATAAATGGTGCTGGGAAAACTGGCTAACCACATGCAGAAAACTGAAACTGGACCCCTTCCTTATACCTTACACAAAAATTAACTCCAGATGGATTAAAGACTTAAATGTCAAACCCCAAACCATAAAAACCCTAGAAGAAAACCTAGGCAATACCATTCAGGACATAGGCATGAGCAAAGGCTTCATGACTAAAACACCAAAAGCAATTGCAACAAAAGCCAAAATAGACAAATGGGATCTAATTACCAAAGAGCTTCTGCACAGCAAAAGAAACTATCATCACAGTGAACAGGCAACCTACAGAATGGGAGAAAAGTTGTGTAACTTACTCATCTGACAAAGGTCTAATAGCCAGAATCTACGGGAACTTAAACAAATTTACAAGAAAAAAAAACCAACCCCATCAAAAAGTGGATGAAGGATATGAACAGACAGTTCTCAAAAGAAGACACTTACACAGCCAACAAACAAATGAACAAAAGCTCATCATCAACCTAGGGATTTTTAAATAATAAAATATTTGAAACATACAAAAAGGTCTAGGACATAGTATAATGAGTACTCATTTACTCACCATTTGTGTATGCTCCCTGAGCTTAAGAACTAAAACCTTCAAAGTGCAATTGACATCTCCTATTTGCCCTTCCTTGAGAGTACTATCCACTCTCTGTCATAGGTTAGCACTATCCTGAATTTGGTGTTTGTCTTTCCCATGTCTTTCCCACAGGTATCTTTATACTTTTGCTACATATGAATATATCTCAAGACAATATATGTAATTGTTTTATATATTCTAAAACTTAAAATAAATTGTATCATACTGTATGCATTCTTCTTGCTCTTTTACTCAATACTGTGTTTGTCACATTTATCTATAGTAATACAGAGGGCTCCTGTTTATTCACTTATTCTGCTGTAGCACTGCATTGCACATATATATAACAACTCATGTATCCATTCTTCTAATGATGGACAGAAACTTATGTTGTTTCTAGTTTTTTCTATTACCAACAATGTTGTTATGAACATTCTTATAGATTTCTATTTGTGTAGATGATTTAGTCTTTTTTTTTTTCTTTTAGAGCAAGGGTAAACAAACAATGCTGGTAGCTAAATATGGCCCACCATCTTTTTTTGTAAATAAAGTTTTATTAGAACATAGCTGTGGTCATATTGTTTATGGCTACTTTCATACTACAATGGCAGAGTTGAGCAGGTGTGACAGAGAATGTATGGCTCACAAAACTGAAAATATTTATTATCTGATCTTTCACAGAAAAAGTTTGTCAACTTCTACTTTAGGGTATAAACTTAGCAGTGACATGGATGGATTAAAGGCTCTGTGAGTATTCAATTTTACCAAATGTTTCTAAATACTCTCTAAAGTAATGTACTCACTTACATTCTTCTCAGTAATATACAAATATCTTCATTCTCCTTGTTCATCATGCTTACCAGAATTTAAAATCTCAAAAGTTTTAAAATTGCATCTATTTCTTTGTGGTTTTGTTTTATATATCCTAGAGTTGTTATAATGGCTTATATCCCTATTTGTGAGGTATGCTGTATGTTGCAGGGTAATACTAGAAATAATAGAGTTCTAATACTAGAAATAATAGAAATTCTATAATTTCTAGAGCAATTATAGAACTCTGTGCCAAGATCAGGCTAAGGCACCAAAGTGGGTATCTCTCCACTTGATTTCACGTAGAGCTCCTCCTTTCTGAACTCTATACCCTGTTCTCTTCCATGACACCCCTGTCCTGAGCAACTATCACTCACAATCTCTGTGACTGTACTATGTGGACAAAGTTTTTCCACAGTGCTTAATTGGCTACCTGCAATAGACAGCCTTCTACTCACTCCCTTTCCAGACAAATCATACAACTAAGTGTTTTCCCAGAAGCCTTTGTCAAGTGGAGAAAAGAAATAAGAGGAAAGAAGTACCGCCTTTTTCAATATGGGACACCTGGTCTCCACATTGCATCACCTAAGAGCAGTCTCTACCACCTATACCTAAGGCCAGCCAGTTAGGCAAGAATGAGAATAAAGTAAAAGAAATAAGGATTTGTCTGTGCCTTTGGATGCTCCCAGGGTGATGTTCTCTGTCAAGATACATCTGAGATTATTTGGTTTTCATCATGCTCTTTGTTGGAAAGAAATCAGCTTTTTATTTCTTCTTTATCTAGTGCTGGAATAGCAAGTGTTGATTGACAGTCTAGGTTATTATTATTTATTTATTTGGCTATGGCAAGAGTTCTCTTCCTTGTGGATATTTCTATAACTTGGACAAGTAGATGAGGCAAGGACGTAGCAGGAGATAGCAATAGGACAAAAAGTGAAAAAAGAATCTCCTGTGTGGCAGTTATTGGAACATACCTAGAACACTGAACTCTGAGTTTATGGCTCTGTTTTACAGTAAAGCTGTTGACCTAAGTAAATTTAAGGCATGGGGAACAGGATGAGAGAGAAGAGGGGGAAATTGGTTGAAGGAAAAAGAAAGAAATTCTGAAGGAAGACAGTAGCAAAGTGAGAGAAACTTGAAGAAGAGGGCCACTTAGTAAGGTATCTAATAATGAACAGCCTAATTCCAGCTGCAGTGAAGTACAGGTTAGGCTACCATGACCTGACAGGTGCATGTGATAAGACTTAGAGGACGTGAGGCAGGGACTTCCCACCTTGCAGGGTAATTGATTTAGGAAGGCAGAGGCTCAAAGCACTGTCAAGCACACACTCCCCAGACAGGCAATGCACAAGTTGGTGCTGTGTGCTGAGTGGCCACTGCAAATACCTTGGGGCTGATTCAACAAGTTTCCTTTTGAAAACTCTGTGTGTGGGTATAGAACCCTCTGAAGCCACAATTTTGTTCCCCAAAGACTTTCCTCCTGCATCACTGGCAACCTCCTCCTCTACTATCTTTCTTTCTTCCATGAGATTAGTCATCTACCAAAAATTTATTTCCAACTTTATCTGAACATTCTTTCATTCTTCGGGGAACATGAGTTCAAGTAATATTTACTGCAGGCCAACTCCATAAGTGTAAGTAGTGAGAATATGAAAAATTTTAAAAAGACATGGTTCCTGCCCTCAAAAACCTCACACACTTAAGTTACATTATGGAATGGAAAGAATGAGGATAGGGACCAAGTGTTCAGGAAGAACAGAACAGGGAACAACAAACTCTGCTTGGGAAAGTGGAGAAAAATTTGTTAGAAAGTAATGTTTAAGTTGTGTGTTGAAAAATAACAATGAAAGGGGAGAATAATAATCTCGGTTGAAGGACTAATGTATACAAAGAAAGGCACAACAATATGGAAATATGTCATATATTTAGGGAAATGTATTGAAGCAATTACCCCTGGGGATGATACATCCCAGCCTCATACCCTCAAAATATCACCATGTGTACCTCAGGGAGTATCAGCATGTTTAGCATGGAGTGGGGCCAGAGAGTGAGGTATATGCCTGCTAAGGAATTGTGACTTTATGTTCTAGGGCTCTGCAAATCTCACTAACTTGAAGTTAATTCAAGTGAATTGACATTTATCTTTCAGCTAAGTACATGATTAAGTCTCTCGTTTTATATATATATATATGTATGTGTGTATGTGTGTGCGCGCGTGTGTGTGTGTGTGTGTGTATCCAAGATGGAAAAATATAGGCTCTAAAGTGACACATTTGATGCCATACAATCATCTTCAGATATTAGAAGAACTATGAGGTGAAAGAGGGATTTTGTATTTTATGCCCATATCCAGAGGAAGAGCTGGAATCAATATATTAAAATTATAGGGAAGCAGATTACTGCTTTCAGTTAGAAAACAAAGAGAAATTTCTGGGCAATGGCTAATAATTATGTTAACAGAAAAAGGAAATGCTTCACTGCACACATGTTCTTGGTTTGGCAGAGGTTGTCAGTGTTATCATTAGTTTCACTAGTTACATTTTGGTTTGATTTTTTTTTCTAACCTCCAAAAATTGTCAAAGATTGGTATTTTTTTTAAAGTCCAAACAGATCCATTTTAATCTCATTGAAATAACTTGTACTAACAAACGATAACGTCTCTCTACTTCAAAGTGCCTATTGTTAGACTGGAGAATAACATTTTCTCCTAAGCTCAAAAAATATTGAATGGTTCATATCCATATTTGTGAATCCACATTACTGAATATTCAATAATGGTTCATATCCATATTTGTGAGGTTAGTCACATGTTTCGGGGTAATATTAGAAATAATAGAGCAATGATATAACTTGGTTTATCAAAGAATAATCTCAGTTGAAGGACTAATGTATACAAAGAAAGGCACAATAATATGGAAATATGTAATATATTTAGAGAAATGTATTGAAATAATTACCCTCGGAGACGATACATCCCAGCCTCATATCCTCAAAGTACCACCATGTGTACCTGAGGGAGTATCAGCATATTCAAAGTGCCTGTTGTTAGAATGGAGAATAACATTTTCTCCTAAGCCCAAAAAATATTGACGTCAAAGGGGGAAAGAAATGAAGGGATAAAGTAGGGTAGGGAAAAGAGACACAAAGGAGGAAGTAATAAATATGTAAAATAGAGAATGATAGGTTCCCTTCATGCTACAATGAGGACAGTGATTCAAAAGCAAAATCTCTTACCATCAAGAAATTAAGAATCTAAACTCTTTGAGAAGTCAACATTAAACAGTTTATTAAAAATCTTTTTGTTAAAAACAAAAATTTCCAAGCTACGCTTTCAATGAAGATCTGACTGAAATGCATAAAAACATGGCTGAGTGTGGTGACTCACTCCTGTAATGCCACAATTTTGGGAGGCCTAGGTGGGTGGTTCACCTGAGTGAGGCCAGGAGTTCAAGACCAGCCTGCCCAACATGGTGAAATCCTGTCTCTACTAAAAATACAAAAAGTAGCCAGGCGTGGTGGTGTGTGCCTTACTGTAATCTCAGCTACCCAGGAGGCTGAGGCAGGAGAATCACTGGAACCCGAGGGGCGGAGACTGCAGTGAGCCAAGATTGTGCCACTGCACTCCAGCTTAGGTAACAGGGCAAGACTGCATCTCAAAAGAAAAAAAAAATCATTGTTGCACACTCACTCATTGCTGGCTGCAGGAGAGCAGAATGGGAGTTTGTTAAATTAATAATTAAGAACAAACTAATTTTCCAATGAAAATGCATGAGGAAGAAGGCTAACTGAATTTTCTAGTAGGCCTGAGTTGGTTGTTTGCACTAGAAAGAAAAATGTGTCTCCACATTCATTGATATTCTCTTCTGCAATCACTTAAGCTATGCCTGCCTGACACAGAAACAGAAAAGGGAAAAGTAAGTAAACGGTTTGGTGGGAGCCATGTTCTCAGAGCTTCCTTCTCTCAGCCAGCATTTACTGAGTACCATCTCAATACCTGGGATTATCACAGTATGTATGTATTCAAAGAAAAATATGTTTATTATGTGCCACCTCATTGTACAAAAAAAAAATGAGAAATTTTACTCAAATTCATACAATGAAGAAGTATAATTAATAGTTGACTGAGTCAGCAAAAGAGTCACATAAATCCAGGCCATCCAGGACCCTGTATCTATAGGTGTTACATGTGAACAACAAATTTGGCCATAAACTACACAGGGGGCCAATACAGAGAAAACATATTCAGTTCTAAGACTTGTGATAAGAAAAGCAAATTTTCCTTATACAGACCTGTAAGCAATTTCTTTCTGAGTCTGTGCAACGGGAACTTTGTGGAGATTTTCAAATCAAGGTGACACATTAAGTACTTATCAAAATACTGGCTTCCACTCAAATAACTAGAAATACTAAATAAAATCTGTTAAATTACACTTGGCTTTATGGACATAGCTTGGAAGAAAATAATTATGAGAAATATCCAGGTGCCAGAAATGTCATGATTTCGAGCTAAAGTCTAGCAACCCACGGTATAAGAGGCAGGGCCTGGGAGCAGACAGAGCCAAAAGATTTGGAATTTCAACACGAACAAGAGGATGAGAGTTACAAGTACAAATCTCAGTCTTGTGGTGAGAAAAAAAAAGTTGGATTTCCTGTTTAAGAGCAGGACCTGGAAAGCAAATCAGTCACCTAACCCCTGATTGGAAATAGTTTCCCAGGTAATTCCAAAATTTAATCTGTCATATGATTGTGGATGGCTAGTTACAATCTCTAAATTCACAAAATCCGGAGCTTAAACACAAACCTAAGAATTTGCCAAGGAACAGTGAGAGCCTCTACAGATTGGGTAGATACCACCATGATAACCCTCAAAGGGAAACCTCCATAACCCAGAACAGACACAGGGAGCTCAGAGACAGGAGACTTCCTCAGGAAAATGGCCTCACAGACAAGAACTGCAAAACATATGAGAATGCCTGCATCAAGAAAATAAACAACCGGCATGATTCACACCAATGGAAATAATAAAACAATAAAAAGGGGATGTTAAAAGGAGTATATTTAAAGTCTTCAAAGACATGAAGAAATACTTTTTATGAAACCAAAATGGTTGTGAAATAGTATACTGATATTAAAAAGCTCAAAGAATTAAATGAATTAAATTAAAGCAATTGAAAAAAGAATTAGATTTGAAAAGAGACCTCAGAAAAACTTCCAAAATGAAAGAAAAATTAGATTTTTCTTAAAAAAATAAGTGACATGAAGAATATAAAATTTAAAAAATTCTAAATAAAAATTATAAATATTTAAAAGGAATTATAAAAAGGATAAAATAGACAAAAAATAATATTTAAAAAGCTAATGGTTGATAGTTACCCAGAAGTGAAGATGTGGGTGTTCACATTTAAAATGCCAATTAAGGCCAGCCCTGGTGGCTCACACCTATAATCCCAGCACTTTGGGAGGCAGAGGCAGGTGGATTGCTAGAGGCCAGGAGTTTGAGATCAGCCTGGCCAACATGGTGAAAGACCATCTCTACTAAAAATACAAAAATCAGCTGGGCGTGGTGGTGGCACATGCCTGTAATTCCACCTACTTGGGAGGCTGAGGCACGAGAAGCACTTGAACCTGGGAGTTGGAGGTTGCAGTGAGCCCAGATTGCACCACTGCACTCCAGCCTGGATGACAGAATGAGACCCTGTCTCTAAATAAATAAATAAATAAATAAAATGCCAATTAAGTACAATGACATACAGTATAGTGATATTTCAGAATATTAAAGTTATAGAGAAATTTTACAGTATCCCAGAGAGGAAAAAAGAGACTGTTATATATAACAACTAGGAGGGAGGGAAGAAGAAAGTGGAGAAAGAGAAACAGAGAGAGGGAAAAACAGAGAGAGAGAGAAAGAATACACAAATTAAATATACCAGGAATTTAAAATAGTAATTAACATCAGTTATAATTGTGGTTTGATAAAATAATCTTGGGCAATTTAATGGGCAATAAATTTTAAAATTTGATAAAATAGGAAATTTTCTAGAAAATGTTACATTTCCTAAACTTCCCTATAAAATATTTTTAAAATCTCCGTGGATCAATAAATATTAAAGAAATTGAGCTAGTAGTTTAAAAAATCACCCCTCCCCAAAGAGTCACAACCATATAGTTTTATAAAACTTAAAGACACAAATAATACCTATCTTATATAAACTAAAAGGCATAGATAATCCCTATCTTATAACAAATCTTCCAAACAATAAAAAAGAAAATGTGTTATCTGATCTATGATGTTAATATAATATTTACACCAAACCAAGATAAAGAGAGTACAAGGATTTTAAGCCAATTTCACTTATGAACATGAATGCAAAATTTTAAAATAAAATGTGAGCTAACCAAGTCCAACTTCGTGTGTGTGTGTTTGTGTATCTGTAATTTTATATATGTAAGGCGTGTGTGCAAAATACAACATAACCAAGTAAGTTTGGAAGTATAGTTCATCATTAGAAAACCTATCAATGTAAATACATTAGGGAAAAAGAGAGACTTAAAAAGTCACAAGAAAAGCATAAAAGACAAGAAATAGGCATTTGACTACATCAAAATTAGAATGATCATCTCAATAGATTAACAAAAAACTTGATAAAAATGTAACAATACCCATTCGTGATTAAAAGAAAGAAGAAAGCCCAGCAAAGTAGCAACCAAAGAGAACATCCTTAAGTGGAGCTTTCAAAAGCTAACAGCAAACACCTTATGAAATAACAAATTTTAGAAGCATTCCCATGAAAGCAAGAATAAGAGACATATTTTTCATTATATCATAAAATTTATGTGTAAAATTAGGAAAATACTTTAACTCAAACAAGAGTAATGTGATATAGTCTATTTTATGTTTTATATCTAGTCTTAAATTGTTAAGAATTAAACCATTTGATGAATTCTAATACTACAATTTTTCTAATTTACATAAATAAAGTTAATTGTCTTTATCCAGCAAAAAATTTCGGATATCAATGCCATCCAATGCAATAAGAAAACAAATGAGATATAAAGATGAGGAAAGAAGAAACAAAATTGTCACAATTCATAGTGGATATAATTCACCACATACAGAAATCCAAGGAAGGCAAAATGCAGTGTTTTAAAACGAAGAGGATAATTCAGCAAAGTTACTGGGCTGACGACTGATATTCAAAAATATATACTTATTTTTACACTTAATAGCCAATTAAAAAAAAAATCCACTCAAAATAGTAACAAAACTCAGAAGCATAGAATTCAATCTTATCTAAAATACATAAAAGGTTTTTAGCTAAAATATGCACAAAGCTATTATATTGAAGACATAAAGAAGAATTAAATAATTAGAAAAACAAAACATGTTCATGAATAAAATTAACATTTTAAAAAATATTTGTTTCCCTAAACAATGCATGAATTTATGCAATTCCAATAAAAAATTCCTATAAGAATTTGCAAAGAACTAGACAAACTGATTATAAAATTTACTTTATAAAGCTGTATTAATATTGAGAATTTTTTAAAGGATAACATTAATATCGAGAATTTTTTAAAGTTTGTGCTACCACATAGCAAAACATTAAAAATAATTTAAACCATGGTATCTTCACAAGAATGTACGAATAAAGTAATGAGACAGAATAGATAGCCTTACGGTATATCACAAATCCCTGGGGAAGGACACTGTTCAATGCAGTACATTTGGTTTTCAGAAAGAAAAAAAATCATATTTCTACTTCATATAAGAAAGAAATTAGATTGGTTAGGAGACTAAATGTGGAAATCAAAACTGCAAACCTATTAAAAGCATGAGTTAGGGTGGGAAAGGTTTTCTTAAGCAAGTTGCCAAAAAAAGCAAAAAGAAAGATAAATATATTTGACTATGTAAAATGCACAATGACTGAACATCAAAATATAGTCTAACTTACTCTACGAGTTCACTTATGTAAATTCTTAAGCAAGCAAAATTAGTCTATGGTAATTGAAATCACAACAGCTGTTACCTTTGAGGAAGGGGTAAGTACTGATTAGAGAGGGGTGTGAGGGGGCTTCTGGGTGCTGGTGCTCCCTCTTTGATCTGGGTGATTATACTTTCTGAAAATTCATCAGGCTGTATACATATGTGTGCACTTTTCTACATGTACATTAGCTAAATTTAAACTTTAAGATAAACACGGATAATCTAAACATGATTAAAAGCCAAACACAGCAATGGAGAGCATTTCGATTAGATATAAAGAAAACTTAATACCTAAAATACATATTTTTGTTAAACTTCAGAAAATCAAAACTATATACCATTTTTGACCTATGGTCAAAATTGACATGAACTTTTAAGACTTCAAATGTCAACAGTGAAGGAATTATAAAAAACTGCATTTGCATATAAAGGCATTGAAAAAATTAACTGATTTGAACACTTTAAGAAGCAATTTAGCATCATTTCTATTAAAATTGAAGATGTGTATTCCTTACAAACTAGGAATTCCACTAATGTACATACACCATAGAGCAGTAATTTTCAAGCTATATATTGTGTGGTTCACGAAGAACTTCATAAATCAACTTCATGATTATTTCACTTTATCATGAAATAAAAATAAAATAGTTGAAGTAGGAAAATACCAAAATACTGGTCCATGGACAGCCACCAGTTTAAGACGTGGTTTTTACTAGGCCAAATGAAGAAACCAGAATCAAGTATTTCAAAAAACTAAATTGTTAATTTTTTTAAATTCTGAGATTGTCCTAACAACTTTTTAAGTATAAAAATAGCTCATTCTATTATAAACTATGGTGATTCTTAACAAGGGCTGTGAGTTTTTTAACATTTGCACCTAGCAAAATAAAACATTGGAGAATCTGTGTATTTCTTCAATTGTTTTTCTGAAATCTCACTATATTCAACATCTCAAAGCCTGACTCACTACTTTATTCCATACCTCAGCTGTCCCAAGTAGGTCAAAGTCATAGGTTGATGCTTTAAAATGGTATTTATCACTCACTCATTCTTTAACATATTTAATGGATTAATATGG
The DNA here is from genome assembly GCA_963573385.1 of Cacajao melanocephalus. Classification (NCBI taxonomy): domain Eukaryota; kingdom Metazoa; phylum Chordata; class Mammalia; order Primates; family Pitheciidae; genus Cacajao; species Cacajao melanocephalus. The sequence goes on from CAUYLG010044773.1 coordinate 91,386, forward strand.
AGGGGGTTGAGACACATTGATCAATTAGCTTGATTTAATTCCACAGACAGGATGTTCAAAAATATGTGCCACTGTTCACAAGACCATGGGAATAGAAATAGACAGATTTTTGTAAATCCATCATCACTGTGAACAACAGTCCAGGGAATAGGTTAAAAACCTCATCTCTATTTGCATAGAATAGCTCATGAGTACTGTACTAAGTGATCTGGGTAGGCAAGAATTTAGAAAATCAAAGGGCAGTAAAGGTCTAGAGGCTGCTTGAATTAGCTCACTGGAGCAGTTGTGACAAACAGAAATGGAACAAGCTTGGTATTCTAACATAGGATTTACACTTAACTCTGACTCACTCTCATTGTATCTAAACTTAAGTTTACAGTCTAGAAATAGATGTCTATATATTGTCTAAAAGTTTAAATGCCTTGCAAGTTTTACATTAAAAATGTTAAGCACTTAGGTATTTATAAAGCTGTAAAAGATAAAAAACTGATCCTTCAGTTATGTAAAGACTATAACGTAATGTAAAAAAATCAATTTATGCACCAAAGTAATTTCCAACATTATCAAATATTTTAAAAACATTTATTGAGTCATAAAATGTTGACATGTTATGGCAAAAGTCCTGGCTTGGTCATATTTTAGATTTCTCCCCATTGACAAATTACTTTCCACTTCCAGTGTCTACAACATTTATCTTAACCCATCCCACTTTGCAAGTGAAGAAGCTGAGGTCCCAAGAGGTGACAAGACTTTTCAAGGCCATGTAAGTAATTAGGCCAGCACCAAGGTTCCCTGGCTCTTAGCCCACTGTTCCATGAGCTGCAGCACTTTGCTTCTTGTGGATTATCTGTAAGCAGGACAGAAATTGAACCCATGCAACAAAAGTACACCTTATCCACCCAGCCACCAGTGCCCATTGGATTCAAGTCTGAAGAGGAAAATAAGTGTTAATAAGCAGCACAAAATGCTGTATTCTTGTCCATAAAAGAGCATTAAGTGCCATGTTCCATTGATCTGTGGTCCACTTAGCAGAGCTTTTGTAATTTGATAGTAAAATAAAATAACAGCTGATATAAGACCCTTTTTCTCCCTGGCTTCCTTTAAATGGTCAAAACATGCTCTGAAAATTTCCTAGTTTCATCTATGAGTGTTTTCTGTTCATTTAACTTAACTTCAAAGGAATTTTATACGGTATTTTAGGATTATAAATTTTGTCATTTTTCTAAGATGAAAAATACTTGCTTTTATTTACTCTACATTTATGAATTTAAAGGGGCACTATAGTTCCTACATATAATGTTTCCTGTTGTGAATCCTACACTTCAGGAAGACTTGAATATTACTGATTCCCTCATCTCTTTTGGTTGTATAAACTAGAGCTCCAAATACAAATACTTTTAGGGACTAAGCAGTAACATACACACGAAGTGACCATTTTGAGTGGTGAGAACCTGGTGAACAGGAGAGTTTACGCCATTTGTTTTATTCTACCTGGATTTTGAAATCATGTAGAATTATAACAGAAGTATTATGGACAGTATCAGTGAGCAATTAGCTAAAAGTTATGGAGGAAGGGAAGAAAAACTGAGATGATCATCTGAAAAGGAAGGTCTTGCTTTCTTTCAATTCGGGCTCCAGTCAAGTGTAGAGTGACAAATCCCAGAAGAGGAAGCAGGATTCTTGCTCTAGCAGCCTCCACAAGAACTAAGTTCTGGTTGCCTAAATAGTTCAGTGCCAGTACCACGGTTCTTTTATCCTAGCTTTGACCAATGACTAAACTTTGCTTTTAATCACCTACAGTTTCTTCCCTCTGCTTTATTTTGCCTGAGAAAACTCTTTTATTCATTAGTTTTAGCTAAGAATGGACGACCCTAAACTTGTATCATTAAAAAAAAAAATCACTGATGTAGATGAATGAGCCAAAATACAATAATGAAATGGAAGCACAAAGAGTACCCCTGGCATTGTCCAATCCCAAACCCTCATTCTATCTACAAGAGGAGAGAAATCAGTATCACAGAAGAAATGTTCAAGTAGCTTTTCCTTTCTTCTCAGATAGTTGTTTCCCTAAACTATGATTCTAAATACCCAGTGAATTTCTCAGACAGAGTGACAGTGATAGAGGCAGGAGGCAGAGAAGTCATAGGCAGACAGGGGCAGGTCTCTGGCAAAGCCCCACCCCTGAGACAAAAAGCCTGAAACCTGCGGCCCAATCCGTTTGTCCACTCTTTCCCAATTGGTTCTTCCTGAATAACGTCTTCTGATTAATCAAATGTTGCTTTTTCCAAAACTACCTATGGCCTGCCCTACCCCCCATCCTGTGCCTACAAAGACCCAAGACTCAGTTGGTAGAGAGAGAGAGAGAGAGAGAGAGAGAGAACTGGATTGACTGAAGAGAGGTGACTTGACTTCAGAGGGACTGCTGGACTTTGGAGGACAGATGGCTACAGATGGCCGGACTTAAGGGAAGGTTATCTGCCTGTCCCATCCCCTCTCTAGCTCCCCTCTCCACTGAGAGCCACTTCCACATTAAATAAAATTCTCTGCCTTCACCATCCTTCAAGTGTCCATGCAACTTCATCGTTCTTGCGTGGCAGATAAGAGCTTGGGACTCAACAAGTGTGTGTACCAAAAAAGGCTGTTACACTGGCCCGTTGCCTGGCTGGTGGACGGCAGCTGCCTCACCCAGTGAGGCAAGGGGCCCACTGAGCTGATAACACATGGGTGTCCACAGACAATGGAGCTAAGAGAGAGAAACCCTCTGGGGCTTCAGGGGTCACAGGCACCCCCCTACCTGGGCACCGCTCCACCTGGGCAATGCTATGGGGCCTGCATGGAGCCTGCTCCTGCTGGTGCCCAAAGCAGCCAGCCAGATACCACACTAGGTTGCTCATGCACTCCCTCCCACAAAAGGTTGAGAGCGGTGGGCTGAATAAATGGGGCACTCTCATCACAAGTCCAACAATGGGGTCGAGAAAAACTCCTGCACCAAGCATCTCAGTATCAACTCTGTTGATACATAAGCTATAGGCCTTAGATCAAAATGTAATTCCACGAAGAAAGCACAAACAAGAGATTTTTTAACTAGCCATTTAAACTAAGTTCAGAATGAGAGGAAATAAAGCAATTTGGGAATTGAGACAGTCAATTAAATGAGACTAAACTTCTTCCCTGAAATACTGCCCCGAGATGCATTTCAGGGCTTTCTATTAGCCATGCTGTTTTCATGGCTGTACTTACTGATTAAGTTTCTGGGATCAATTTCACACATTTCACACAGTTTGTACGCAACACCAGTAGCTTGTGAGCTTGACAAAGAGAAGAAAAGGCAGAATGAAGTGATATCTGATAAAAAAAAAAAATAGAAAGTTACAGCAAGAAGGGACTCAGTTGGTTCAAGTCTTCATTTAACAGGAAAAGAAACTGAGCCTGTGGTGGTGTTACGGCCAAAGCAAGAAAAATGTAAGTGGCAATGTTAGTTTTATTTTTTTTCTAATTTCATATCCAGTTCTTTTTCTACCACTCTACACTGCCTGTGTTGGTAAGGACTTTTAAAACAATTCTACTGACGTGATACCAATGCACACGGACGAGCAATTAAACAGATGTACCTTTTAAAAGTTATAACAATAATACAAGCACTTGTGAAATCACCAGCCAAATAAAGAACTAGAATATTGTTAATCCCTGGGAAACCTTCACATGCCCCTCTTTTTTGTACCTCCTTCTTCCCTCAAGGGGAAGTCGCTCTCTTATTTATGTAGTAAGTGTTCCCTTGCTTTACTTTATAATTTTACTACTTATGTATGTTTCCCCAATAATATATTTTTAAATTTTTGCTTATTAAATAGAATCACATCATCATATGTAAACTTGTTGTCTGACATCTTTTACTTAACATATAGTTTGAGATTTAACAAAGTTGATGTGTAGAGCTATAATTTGCTCATGTCACTGCTGTGTAATATTCCATAGATGTAAATATACCATATTTTAGTCATTTATTCCTGTTTTGAGTTTGGGTGTGTGTGTGTGTGAGAGAGAGAGTCAGAGTCTCACTCTGTCACCCAGGCTGGAGTACAGTGGCACCATCTGGGCTCAGTGCAAACACACCTCCTGTGTTCAACCAATCCTCCTGCCTCAGCCACCTGAGAAGCTAGGATTATAGGCATGTGCCAGCATGCCTGGCTAATTTTTGTATATTTAGTAGAGGTAGGGTTTCCCCGTGTTGGCCAGGTTGTTCTGGAACGTTCTGGCCTGAAGTGATCCACCTGCCTCTGCCTTCCAAAGTTCTGGGATTACAGGAGTGAGCCACCATGCCCAGCCTGTTCTACTGATGATAGACAACTGGCTGTGTCCAGTTTGGCTCTATTATAAAAAATATGCACATTCTTAAACATGTGGAAGGTACACATAGTCTACTTAGAATGCTTTTAGCAGCAAAAAACAAAAACAAAAAGAAACCAAGTAATTCTAACTTAAAATTACTTAAACAATAATAACATTTACTATTTGATGTAATAAGAAGTCTAGACTTAAGGAAAATCTAGCATTCTTTATTTTAGTGGCTCAACAGTGTCATCAGCAATCCTGGTAATTTCCATCTTCCACTCTGCCATCCCCAGGGTCTCTCTCACTGTGCTCTCAGGCCAGGCCCCTCATAATCACAAGATAGCTCCAGCAGCTCCAGATATTACGTACAATCATGACCACACCCAGAGAGAGAAGAGGCCACCTCCTCTAACGGTTCTCTTTTTGGTATAAGGAAACCTTTCCCTGAAGCCCCCAGCAAACATTCCCCCACTTGGTAGGCAAGAATTGTGTCACATACCCTACCTAAAGGAATCACTGGAAAGGGAAATAAAATCTATCTAAGCCAATTAAAATATTTAATACACACCCTCAGAGGCTGAAGAGAGGCCCCTTCCCTGAGCACTTAATTACTGGCAGGAGGTTGTATCTTTTTTTCATTTATCTTAACTTTTACTGTCATTAAATATGATGATGTGTTTTCATTACGGAAAATGAAATTTCTAACATAGATACACTAGAGAGAAGAGCATAATAAATAAAATAATAAACCCTATTCCATAAACTCACTATCACCCAGCTCCACAATTAACTCAGAGACCATTTCTCTTTGTCTATATCCCACCTATCTCCCCATATCTTCCCCTATATTAATTTGAAACATATCCAGCTATCATATCATTTCATCTGTAAACATATCTATATATATATATATATTAAAAGGACTATTTTTAAAACCAAACATCAATACAGTCATGGTATCTTTTAAAAATAACAGTTTTCTAACATCAACAAATACACGGTCAATGTTCAAATTTCTCTAATATCTCACAAATGTGTGTATGTGCGTGTGTGTATTTAAAGATTTTGTTTGTATTGGGATTCAAATGAAGCCCAAATATTGTAAATGCTTGATATATCTCCTAAGTAGGACCAGTTATTCCTAAAAAAAATCAAAGTTCAGTAAATGAGGAGGACGTGCAGTTGAGGAAATGACAGCACAGGCCAAAGCCGCCAGGTTAACGGCTGCAACAGTGATGTGAATTATCTCCCTCTAAGATCCACTGATGATGATCGGTGGTCACAGCCAGAAATGCTGTACCAGGGCAAGTTAGATTATGATCTAGCAGAATTTTGCGTCCCTGAATAGGGCAAGAAATATTAAAGATTCCAATCTCTCAGGAAAAGCTTATCAAAGAGAAAAGAAGATCATTAAAAACTGAGTAGGGAAGAACATGGAATTAATCTTAATTTCATTTCAGCAGGAATTTGTCTTTAAGAAATTAGCCGTTATCAAGAGATTAATACAGATGGTGGAAGAACCAGAAAGTTATAGTCCCCTGGAGAATATCTATTGATTAAAATGAAATTAAAAAGTACAAAATATAATGGCTCCAACTCAACACTTCATTATAATCAATTTGCTTTTAATCTATGTTTTGTTTTTAAAATTAGGTTATAAATACTTGAAATTATTGGTACTGGGATTTTTAAAATGCAGAATTCAGAAGATGAACTATTAACAGAAGAAGTGATATAGAGCTAATAAGACCTCTTGCTGCTGTTTATTAATACTTCACCTACTTCTAAAATGATTTGCAGTAACTTATAGATTTGATAAGATAGGAAATACATTAAAGCAGAGTAAAAAGGCAGAATTCAAGAAATGGGAGAAGGAGGAAAGAAGGAAAATAAAGCAGAAAACAAGGGCTTTAAAGGAAGGTATTATCAAACAGAAAATGAAGGCAAGAAATTCCTTATACTTTAGTTACTTAAGAATTTATTTAATATTATTTTAAACAAGTAATAAAACTTTAAAAAGCTTGCTGTCCTCTTTCTCCATTTTTCCAATCTGTTTTTTGTCCACTATGTAAGGGAACCAAGGTCATAATTCAGATGTGGTAGTTCAACGAACAGAAAATGCTGAATACCAGCACAGCTTCTCCAGAGGCTGGGCATGGAAGGATGGCTGTGCCCAAGGAAGAGTCTAGGGCAGTGCTTCTCAACAAAGAGAAATTTTGCCCCCAGGGGACATTTTGCCATGTCTAAAGACACTTTTATTTGTACTACTATCAAACAAAATGACTATTTGGGGTATTATTGTTCTCTACTGGGTAGAGATCAAGGCTGCTAAATACCCTAGAATGCATCGGACAGCCCCCCACAATAAAGACTTATCCAGCCCAAAATGCCAACAGTACTAGATTGAGAACCCCACACCTAGTGGATAGAGAGGAACAACTCCAGTGCACCAGCCCATCATGCATCATTAGCATACATACAATCATTTCCCTCTCCTTTGCATAACAAATCTTTCTTTACACTTTTTTGTTTGTCATTGCCTTCCCCATAATCAAAATGCAAAAACTCATTTGTAGGTTATTGCAGTCTTCCAACTGATCTCCTGGCTCCCTTTAATTCCTAGCATACAGCTGCCTGATTAATTTTTTCAGACACTGTAATTCATTCTCTCTCACCTAAAGAATTGCAGTGGCTTCCATTTTGTCTACCATGGCAAAGCTAAAGTCCTCATCCTGGCACCGAGGTAGTCTACTGAGACCAATTTTTCACTTTTATGATTTTACCTTCAATCACCATAGCTTCTTTGCTCCAGAAGGCATTATAAGATCTTCTTCTCTCTCTTTCCCTTCCAAACAAGGTCATAACCTGCCTCCTGGTTGTTCCTTGCTGTTTAGTAAAGAATAATTTATGAAAAATAAAAAATGTTTTAAATTGCTTCTACCACAGATGAGAAGAATAGCAGAAACTCCTATTAGGCTGGTGCAATTACTTTTGCACCACCCTAATACAAATTTAATAAATTAAAGGAATTTAACAAGGCTTCTCTTCATTTCCTATGTCAGGAAACTATTTTCAACATTAAAGACAAACAAAAAGGCTTTCAAGCAAAAAAAAAAAAAAAATCAATTATACTTTCTTACTTTCTAAAAGGTCTAATTGGTGCAGATTTTTTAAATGAAAATTTTGGTTTGGAAACAAAGTAAATTAGGGAGATCCCATTCATGACTTTTTAAAAACCTGGTTTTTTAAATCTTAAAAAAAAAAAAAAGTACTTCCAGTTTAAAAAGCTTTCTTGACATATTAAACCCTACTGGTACAAGAAAAGATAAGTTATGAAAATTGGATTTATATTTTTCCAGTAAAACCTATTGCATAAGAAAGTTACTCCCTTATTTCAGGTAATGCTAAGTCAATAACATTTCTAGTACAGAACTGGATATGTTTAGTTTGAATAAAAGAAAAATGAGCACTGTTTTAAAATATTTAAGAAGTTGTTATAAGGAAAGATGATTAGATAAGCTTTCAAAGTCCCTTACTACGGGAGAACCAGGACAAATAGAAGGCAGTTGCAAAGGATAAGATTTTTGGCTCTGTATAAGGAGGAAGTCATGTAGCCAATCCGATTTTGAAAGAGCTTCAGCAATGTCTCAATACCGTCATTTCAGTTAGGAAAATGTCCTCTGGCCAAAAACTGATGACCTTTGCTGCAGAATTCCCTCCTTAATGTGTTATGTGTGATGCACACCCTAGCCCCACTACTTCTTGCTTCAGTTTCTCAGAATCTCTGAATCCCAGCTTCTTTCAGCATCTGGGCAGTAGTACATACACACTTGGATGCAATTATATTGTTTCTTTGCTAAGCTGCGGAAGTCCCCCTATTGTCTACAAAACAAGGTCATAACCCCTCAGCATGGTTTTTAAGGTCCTTCGCAAACCGCTCATTACCACTCAACCCACTGCCCCATCCAGGTGGATAAGTAAAGATTTTGATGTAAAATAGGTCAAACTTTGTTCCTTTTTAGGTAAAGAACTGACTCAGGAAAATGTTATAGCCACAATGCATTCAGAGAGTATAAAAGAATTTGAAAATCTTTATGGTCAAGTTAGAGAAATAGGAACCAGATATCAGGACATTTAGGAGGATCTGTAACTAGATGATGATCAAGCACTGATTAATGGAGGATGGCCAGCCTAAAAAGGTGCTTCTAATGGTGGAACACAGAATGTTGCCTGTTCAATGTCATGGTTAAAAATATTAAACTCATGTTCAACACATTTACAGATTTCACGATGCTGAGAGGGAAAGAAAATACATTGAATGGCAGAAACAGGAAACAAAAAGCTATATGACCAGAACACTGAACAAAAGCAGGTAAAACTCAACAAAGGCAAGGAGACAATGGCATCATGGAACCATTTATGGGAAACACATAAAGATTTCATCCATTTGCAAGCTTAACCTGAGTGTGACTCTCACCAGAAAAGAAGCTAATATAATCTTGGGTTGTATTAATAGACATTCAGTAACTATAATAAGGAAGATAAATGTTCCTCTGTCTTCTATAACCTAAATGAGAAAGGAATTGGTGATGGTTAGCCTGAAGAAAGAACGTCGATTGATTGTTCTCTTTAAATATTTTAAAAAGGTGTCATCTCGAAGCAGCTCTCAAAAGTTCAATGTGCAATGGGTAAAATATAAGAGTAGATAAATTTGGATTTTCTTTCTAACAATGAGAACTGCCATGGGAGAGAATAAGGTCTTTCTCCATTATCAGAATGAAATGGTTTTACATATAATGTAGGCTGGACTTAAGTCCTGAAGAGCTGATTAGAATAAATAACTCAGTATTTAAAACCTTGAGATTCTACAACTTGAGTATCCCAGAGAGCTGAGGGCCACTGAGTAAATCTGTGGTACTGGTAGATTGAGAAGAGTAGGAACTGGTAAAAGAAAATTGCTCCATCCACAAGAATTATGGATCAAAACTCTTGCTGTCTCTAAACAAAGCTCTATTAGACATGCTGAACTGTACTTCCACACTCATTTGGTACAAAATCTAATACTAGAATTATAGGGGAAATTCTCTTTCCATTTTATGCTTTGTAAAAATTTTAAAATGTTTCCTCTTCCTAAACCTACTCTATAAGCTACCTTTTCTAAGTTGTGTACAACATCGATTTGCTAGGCATTTTCCAGGAGTAATTTTTCAACTATAATTAGGTAAAAGCCTAACAATAAATTATAAAATAACTCTGGTACTAAGAACTAAAATTTGTGGTTCTAAATTTTTTTTTTAATTATTTTTTGTCTAAGACATCTAGTAAAATAAATGTATCTGCCTACACACATGGGTCTCTTTTTGCATCACTATCAAAATGATGGCTTTGGTCTGAGTGTTTTTGCTCTTCAATAATATCACAGGTATTTGGTCAACATTCCTACAGGATTTACCTGTGCTGGCTTTGTAGCAGTGATTCATGGGCACACTCACTGTCTCAAGCTCCTGAGAACTTGCAGGCCTCTAGTGTGCCTGTCTCCCATCCCCCATCACTTCATCATGCATTTCCTTGAAGCACTAGATATGGTAAGAAGTCTTGCTGGGCCAGGCACAGTTCATGCCTGTAATCCCAGCACTTTGGGAGGCTGAGGCAAGCAGATCACTTGAGGTCAGGAGTTCAAGACCAGGCTGGCCAACATAGCGAAACCCTGTCTTTACTAAAAATACAAAAGCAGCCAGGCATGGTGGTGTGTGCCTGTAATCCTAGGTATTCAGGGGGGCTGAGACAAGAGAATTGCTTGAACCCATGAGGTGGAGGTTGCAGTGAGTCGAAATCATGCCACCGCATCCAGCCTGGCCAACAGAACAAGACTCCATCTCCAAAAAAAAAAGTCTTGTGCTGGCCAGAGCTCTCATAACTTCATTTTTCTGCCTCTCCTTTCTCTTGAGAAAGTAGTTTCCAAATTTAGTGTGCATCAGAATTACCTAGGGAGCTTCTTAGAAACATGAATTCCAAGGCAGCATCCTTAGGTGTTCTGAATGATGTTGCCATAAGAGGGAGAAACCATTTTTAACAAGTTCCCCTTCCCCTAGTCCAGACATATGTTCATGATTTACTTATTTACACAGGCAGTCAATAGATTGTGCTTCAAGGAACAATCTCTAAAGGATTCAAAATTGGTATAGGGAGAGATGTACCCTGTAGTATTTTTCTCACCAGACTTAATAAAATTTGTTGATGACCTACCTCTTTACACTTATGACTGATCAGGATAAAAGATGTCTCCCCATCCATATTCCTGAAAGTGATCTACAGATTCAATGTAATGCTTAATTTCAATTACATTATTTTTTCACAGAAATAGGAAAAACAATTCTAAAATTTGCATGGAACTGTGGGAGACCTTGAGTAGCCAAGCAATCTGTAGCAAAAACCAAACAAATAAACAAAAACCCCACGAAGCTGGAGGCATCACATTACCTAATTTCAAATATGCCACAAAGCTATAGTCAACAAATTCTGCATGGTACTGGCATAAAAACAGACACAGACCAATGGAACAGAATAGAGAGCGCAGAAATAAATCCATGCATTAATGCTCAACTGATTTTTGACAAACATTTCCAGAATATGCAATGGGGAAAGAGCAGCCTCTTGGGTAAACAATGTTGGGAAAACTGGATATCCACATGTAGAAGAATGAAATTAGACCCTCATTTCATATCACAGACAGAAGTCAACTCAAATGAATTAAAGACTTACATTTAAGACCTACAGTAAAACTATTTGAAGAAAATGAGATCAAGGAAAACCTCCTTGACATTGGTCTGGACAATGATTTTTTTAATGTGACCCCAAAAGCACATGCAACCAAAGCAAAAATAGACAAACAGTATTATATCAAAATAAAAGCTTCCGCACAGCAAATGAAACAATTAACAAAATAAAGAGACAGCCTATGGAATGGGAGAAAACATTTGCAAACCATATATCTAATAAGAGGTTAAATATAAAAAATGTATAAAAAATAGCAAGAAAACAAATAACCATATTTAAAAATAAGCAAAGGATATGAATAGACACTTCTCAGAAGAGGACATACAAATGTCCAACAGGCATATAAAAAACGCTCAGCATCACTGATCATCAGGGAAATAGCAAATTAAAAATACCATGAGATATGACCTCACGTCTGTTTGAATGGTTTTAACAGAAAAGGAAAAAAATAGCAAGTGTGGATGAGACTGTCGTGTAAAGGAACCATTGCACACTGTTGATGCTGATTCTGGTTGGCACAGCCATTATGAAAAACAGTACATAGGGCCTTTAAAACCTTAAAAATTAAAATTAAAAATAGAATATCATAGTTCTAAGTCTGTAGATATTTATTTCTCAATATTGCAGTGGTTTTCACACCCAAAGATTCTAAACGCTTTGAATCATAATTGCTCCCTGGTCTGCTTTAATTGCAATGTACATTCATATAATTTTATTTTTTTAATTATTTACTGACAACATTTACTGCCTTAGTGGCAGCAGTTCCTATATCAGAGCTCAAGACAGATAATTAATATTTGTGCACAAGTCAAAGGGATGGACTCCCAAGATGGACTGCAAACTGAGGATGCAGTCCAGGTCCCAGTGCTGCCTCCATGCCATACCTGCCTCTTTCTCAGGGCCAGGGCTACTGCTGTCATCACCACCAATCTAGACCCAAGTCTTGACCCCAGCTGCACCCCACCCCTCTAGGGGAGCCAAGGCATCCCAGACTGCCTAAGGCATATGCTTGCCAGGTCAGATGCTCGGTGTGTACTACTGCCCGCTGCTCGGGTGCCTGCCAGCTTGAACCCATGAGGGCCGCACCTGAGGTGCTCCTCTGCTCATGCTGATGTTCCTTACTCCATAAGCACAAAACTAAAATTATGAAGATCTCAAGAGAGCAACAGCAGAGCGCTAAACCAAGTACGGGGACCCTTCTGAGAAAAGAGTTGTATGTAGCTGCACCAGGTTGTGCACCCATGAAACTGGCCCTGCTGTAAAGAGAAGTGATGCAGTCCCTGGGAATTAAGTTGATGTGACCATTTCTGCTGTTATCTTAAGAGCACAATAGGAAGAGAGACTTCTTTCCTCTGTATTTTACTGCACTCATTTCTCAAAAATATAGCCTTCAGCGTTTCTTCTGATCTTGCAGTGCCAGAAGCTGAAATCATAATTTATAATTTTCCCTGCATAGCAAATTTGCTACCTCCTTTTTTTTTTTTAATTAACGGTTGGAATTTATTTTTCTTATTAAGATGAAACCCAATAGATCTGTGATGCTGAGCTCTTATCCACATGTAACACTTTCAGGTATTAGCTTTTCTGAGAAAAAAGTATTTCTCCCACATTTCCTGAACCATACAAAACTATTTTTAAATAATGCAGATGCCAGTCATTTGACCAGAACGGAGGCCTGTCAGAATTTTCACCAGAACAGATTTTACTTTCCTGTCAAAAGCCTTGTATCCTGAGAAAATAATTTTGAGTCTGGTGACCCTCACCAGACTGGCAAGCCCTGTGACCCAAACTTGTCTGAAATTTCTGTGTTCCTGTATGCTGTTTATCATAGAGTCTCTCTCCGCCTTGCTGTTTTTGCTAACTAGAATAATCATCATCCCAGCTCAGGCTTATAACTACCTTGGTATTCTGACTTACAGTCTGTTGTTTTTGTGATATAGTTTTTTACGTTTAAGGATCTATCTCCCTTCGATGTCTTTTCACAAGCCTAAATCAAAGCACTACATTTTGAGTCCATCTGTGTTCCCCAAAGAAGGCATATTTGGAAATATTGAATATATATTTACAGTTAGCTTCTCCTTTTTCTGTCCAAGTTACCTGGTTTAATGCTGTTTTGTGTACCCCTAATTTGTTGTAAAGCATTTTGTTTCAGAAATACTTCCTCAAAGTATGTACACATTTATCAACGTCTATATACACTCTTTTTCAGATCTCCAATACGGAACATTTTCTCCATGCTCAGACTGCTACATTAAGCACTGGACTACAAGAGTTTATACACTAAAAAACATGTACTGCCGAGTGCCCTCTTGTTTTGCCTTCCTACAGTGAGTGTGTTCTGTATGGTGTCTGTGTTCCCCAGTCTTTGTTTCTGCAATTATTTTGTGTCTGGTCAAGCACTTCTACTCCAAGAGCTAACAAACTGTTTGGAAGTAATAGAGGTGGGGCTTGCATCCAAGAACGCAAGGGAAATATCATGTCATAAGATTTAAGTTGTAAGGCATCCTGTGTTACCCTCAAAGAAATAGATGTGGAAAGAGGGGGAAGCTCAAAAGACAAGGTCAGGGATTGGTGGAAGCACAGTGACATCTGAATGGCATCATAAACCTATCTTTAGCCTGGGACAATTGACCTGCCTAGAAGACTGGGCCAGGAGCATGACATAATTTCAAGTCATTTGAAGAAAACAGAAAAGGTATTCAATGTCAACATAAAACACCAGCAATGCTTGGTCTTGACAGCTATGCTGTAAAAACCTTGTATGACATTAATTCAGTTAGCACTCCTATTTTCCAGTATACATCCTCCTTGACAAACAGGGCATACATTAAAAAATACGGTAACATCTTCCTATAAAACTCATCAGTAAAAGAACTACTGCTATTCAACCTAATCCTAAAATCATTACTCAGCTAAAATGAGTTCTTATATTTAAGTTCATTTTCCATTGAACTTTCAAGATTCTTACATCTATAAAATGATATTGGCAACACTGTATTTATCAAAACTGAGTAGCTGCAATGTTTAAGGAACTGAAGAGACAGAAAGGTCAGACATACTGTCTCAGCACTCAAGGAATTTGGAGAAAAGGAAAGTGCCAGTGATCGCACACTGAGAACAAAGACCACATGAGTTCCAAGGCTGGAAGGAATGCTGAGGGCTGAGGTGACTAAGGAGAGGTGTACAATGGTAGAGGGACTTGGGCTGGATGCTAAGCAAGGATTGCCCTTCCACAGTGGACAGAATGATGGCAGTTACAATGCAGAGATGCAGAGGAAGGCACACAAATGGGGTTCAGGAAAAGCCTGAATTAATGGAAGGGCTTTTACGGGGCAGTGGTGGGGATGAGTGCACCAGTCAGGAATCATTTGGTTGCATGTGATAGAAACCCAACTTGAATTCGCTTAACAAGAATGAGGAAATCAGGATAGCAGTATGACTTACACAATTCAGAACAGAAATCTGGCAGTGAACCTGGGAAGACTTGGAACCAGGGACTCTCACTGTCTGTCATCCTGCTCCTCTGGATTCGTGTTTCATCTTCTCTTTGGCTCTGCAGACAAGACACATGGTAGAAAACGTGAGCACTAACCTCCCTGACTGCTGCAACTCACGGCTCCAGCAATTCAGAGAGGAGGAGAAAGGGCATTCTTCTCATTTCTAAAATGAGAAGGACACTGACTGCCCAGGGTACAGGACTGGGTTATTTAGGACTCTTTTAAGAAACCCAGAGATTAACTCGAGGGATGTAGGGTACTTTAGAAAGGGGTGTGGTTGTGAAAAAGGTGTTTGAGAGAGAAAATGGTTATACTAAAAATGCATACATATTACATAGGAAAACAGCATCTATAAACATAGATATTTGTTAAAATTTTTAAATGCCATATTTTCCATTTCTGAACTTATTCAACTTGAAATTACAAATGCTTAAAACCTTACATCAAAATGCCAACCTCAAATAGAATCGATTCATTTCTGTTATTCTTCCTCCAAAAATAGTTAATTTCGCCAGCAATTATTAGAACAAAATGCTGAAATAGATTTATCTTAAGGACTCATTGATGCTTTGTATTCTTTGTCAATGTCTCACTATACCCACATTTCTTCCTATTGCTTGTTTTTCTTTGTTTAACTAAACCAGTATATATAATTCTTTTCAAAATGAATTTGCTCTTTCTTCCAGTTAGAGTGAAACCTTTTTATCATAATTGAGAGAAACTGAGCTAACCCCCAAAGTCTAGATTAACTATGTTGTATCAGGATTTTATTGTGCATATTATGTTTTGAGATCTAAGTTTTACCAATTTTTTTATAACAAACCATATTATAAGGAGTAATTACTGCCTTCATTCAGAAAAGATTGTATAATACCTTTTGACTTAAATAGGAGTTCTGCATATTTCAGTGCTATAGTGAAAAACTATAGGTAAAAGCAGGATAGAAAAACTGATATATGTTCTATGGCACCTCTGACACTTTAAGAGTTATAGGTTCTACAGCCAACACTCCCCTTGGAATGAGTTTGGCATTCGTTTCCTAGAACATTCCTCTTTGCCATATCCAATCCCGTAACCGAGGTCCGTTACACCATGTACCCTAAAAGCTGAGGCTCAGCTTCCTCAGAAGCAGGAACCTCCTCTGACTCATGTGGCACTGTATCCCAGTACCTTCAACAGTGCTGAGGCGAGAGAAGGCAATCAGCAAATCCTGAATAAATGAATGAATTGTATAAAATATTTGTATTCATAAACAGAGTCAAAACATCCTTATAGCAAAAAGAGCAAGGTTAAAATGGAGAGGTCACTGAGGCAGAGACAAACATCCTGTAATTGTTTCCCTCCTTTAAAAATGTCCCTCATATGCATACACAGTAAGTTATTCTTCACATACCAAAGCTGAATAATTCCAAACTCCTTTCATTCCAATTCTGTTCCTGCTTGAGGATAAAGCTCAGTCTTTAAAGGACAAAGAAGTTTCTTGCCAGGAGTTGGCCAGATAGCTCAGGACACAGCTCTGAAACCCATTCTGATTGTCCAGTGTTTCTTTTGATAAATAGCATGATTGCACTGCCTGGAAAAGTAATTCCTTCTAGATGCTGGCAACAGTCATTCTGAACCATAAAAATTGCACAAGGAAATGATGAGAGTGTCAGCAAACTCAATCAGTGGATGAGATCAGCTTTTATTGGACTCCTTGGATAACCAGACAGCTCATAGCATGCTCCATGAATTAAATCTGCCCAAGCCCTAACATCTAGTTTCATACAGCACACCACATGTCTTTCTGCTACACCCAAGACATTCGCCTAATTAGCAGAAATGAAGAGCATATGGTGGGGAAGGGCAGACACCAGGAGTTTGAGGTATGTATGGGGCAATCCAGGGTGAGATATGCATTAGCAGATATAAAAGGCTAAAGATCGGTAATGACCTAAATCATAGCTAATATGTATTAAACACTTGCTAGGCACTGTGCTAAGAGCTTAGCCTATGGGACTTCACTTAACCTTTGCAACAATTCTTTGATATGCTCTTTACTCCTCATTTTACATATAGGGAAAGAGAGCCTAAGTGAGATTAAGCAATTTATTCATAACTAACACATGATAGAATTAGAATCTGAGCCAGTGTCTTTCTGAATCCAGAGCCTATATCCTTAACCCCCACATACACTGTCATATAGAAAAAAGTTCTAAGCTGAATTTCCTTTTTCCCTACCTCCCCTCACAGCCAACCTTTTTATGGCCATTGTTCCTCCCCTCTGAATTTGGTTTAATCAGTCTCAATGACAGCCATCAGTTTCCATCCTCCCCACTCCACTGGACCTGCTCTAACAAGTGTACCATTTAGGATGCTTAGGGATACAACTAGCAGAATACCCAACAGAGAGAAGCCTACATAACCGGGTTGTTTTATTTTTTCCTCACAGAATAGGAAAGCCCAAAGCTGAACAGGCCTATGATTTGTTCAGCAGCTAAGTAATATTATGAAGGATCCAGGCTGTTTCTTTCACCCTACCCTCTTGTACGCAATGGCTTCATCCTCCAGCCTGTTGCCCCATGATGGCAAGGCAGCTGCACTCCCTCCTCAACTGCACCCAAACTGAGGAAAGAAGAAAGGAACAAGAAAATACCACTTCTTTTGCAGTTTTCACTATAAAATCAGTCATATTTTCCCTATGTCTCAGTGGAAGTGTGTTTCAGTGCTGTCTCTAGCTGCAAGGGATGCTAGGAAAGAAAAGTGTCTGTAATCCTAGCACTTTGGGAGGCCGAGGTGGGTAGATCACCTGAAGTCAGGAGTTCAAGACCAGCCTGGCCATCATGGTGAAACCCCATCTTTAATTTAAAAAAAAAAAAAAAAAAAAAGAAAGGTGCCTGGTGTTTTTAATCTCAGTTGCAGAAGTCAGGTTCTAGGATCCAGCAACATTAAAGAAGAGGAAGGGCTCTTGCTCTTTAGAAGCTTTTGTTTCCTCTTGAGTAAGCAAAGAGAAGTGTCTGCCACCTCCCTGCTAATTCAGAGGACCACATATGGTAGAGATTCTGGTGTTCACCAGCATCTGTGTTCTTTTCTTCTTCATGGGTTCTGCATTTCTCAGCCCTTTGGGATCTAGACCAACAGAATGTGATCAAGTGGTAGCATCACATGGGTTGAAAGGGTTAAAAATGGATGTACCTTCTTTGCACCTTCTCCTCTAGCCAACTGAAAAAGATTCTGTGGAGGATTAGGGAGTCATAGAGCTATGAAATGGAAGTAAGCTTGATCCCTGGATGGCAGCATAGAACAGAGCCCCTAATCCTACTTTGCTCTGTAACATGGGTAAGAAATATATTAAGCCACTGAGATGTGAGGGTAGTTTGTTACAGCAGTTAACCTGCCTTGACTAAACAGAACCTCCATTTTTTGGAAATGAAAAATATCCTGTAAGTTCAACGAGCAAAAAAGCCTATCCCCTACTGCTTCATTAACTTGCATTACTTTTCAGGTCTCTGTGGGTATCTCAACCCTGGAATAAAATAAAGTGTGTAAGAAGAAAAATGGGTTGTAACAATGGCAAGTCAAGTAAAACTGGGTGAGGGAGCCAAGACTTGTAGAAATGGAATGCAAGATGCGTGCCTGGAGAGGGTAGGAAGAGAAATGAACAGAGGAAATCTATTTCACAATTTTTCTCCTCTCAGCTCTAATCAGCTATCCCTCCCTCTCACATACACATTCCTCTGTCTTTTATATTCAGTCTCTGCATATCATTTGTACTTTTTCACTTGTAGATCTTGAAACATTCTTTGGAGTTTTATAAACTCCCCATTAACATGAAATTTAAGATTCATGACATAGACATTAAGAATAATAATGCCAACCTAGCCTCCCTAGTTAAAGAGATCTTCTATTTGGGAGAAAATGAGGTCTAGAGCAGGAATTTTTACTTGGTCTGAAACAGGTTTTTGGAAAAAAAAGAACACAGACTCACTCAGACTAAGTCAAGGTAAGGGGATAATTATAAAAAGAAATAAAAACAGACTTCCTAGGAATTCAAGAACAGAAAAGACCAAACTCCATAAATACAGAAATTGCACTGGGGACTTCAACAGCAAAATTCCCACATCTTCTCTTCAATGGCCATACTGCTAAAGGATATACTGTCAATTACTCTCTACATCTCTGTTTCTCTTGGCATAGCTTCTTAATTCTCCTACAATAGTAAGTTGTTTCCTCAGTATCTACTTCATACCATTTTCCTACCTTAATACGTCCACTTACTTACTGCTTCTTTCTTCTTTGGAACTTCTATTTGTTCATAACCCCCCGCAGCTCCTATTCTTTCTCATAACATTTATGCGTGTATAAATTTATCTCCTCCTCAACTGCACCATCAGCTCCTACTACTAATTGCCTTAGTCTAGCTCAGTCGATTAGGGACAGGTGGAGGCAGACATGTGTCATACTGCAAACGGATATCTAGGGCCCAGCGGCCATGGTTCTAACAAACACTGGGGTGGACATGGCCAGTATAACATTTACCAAGCTGTTAAGTCTCAATGGATAAGCTTTACAGACCTGTGTTACATAGTTGTATCAGTGTTCAAGCCGATGCTTATGTGAATAAGCAAGGCAGCTATATGCATTCTTTAACAAATATTCTTAAGTATTGGCTACATAAAGCTAACTTTAGGTCTTGAGCCCTGCTGGGGACAACTATGTATACAATTAGATACATATACATAGTTTACTCTGTAAGTGTACATAGTTGTATACATAAAAACCTAAACGAATTTCACAGTACATCCTTCCCTTACTACTTTCATCTACTAAGGCTACCTGTTATGCTCACATCCCACAGTTTTTCAAATACAGGCAGGTTTCAACATTTTTTTCATAAAGTAATATAGGTAAATAGAAAATTTCAAATATTATACAAGAATATTAAAAATTTACGTCTCCCTGACCTCCTACCCAGGCTCCTATTACCCCTCCCGAAAGGTAACAACTGTGCTTCTGTAATTTTTACAGAAACAAATTCAAATGTAAATGGGAAAAGGTAGCTGTAAAGGTGAAATACGGAAGAAAAGCAATTCTACCCAATTTATTTGGACAATTGTAGGGGCCTTATGGAACTGAAGAGTGGGCTCTTTTTCTTCCCCCAAGAGGCCTATTGAGTCTCACTGTTCTGCTAGAAACCTCAGAGGGGAAATTCCACAATTCAGAACTGATTGGCTCCAACATATCTGAGTGAAGGTTCTTTGTGCAAGTCAGGTAGCACCTTTTGGGCTCTTACCAAAATATGCATGAATTGGTGGGTGAAAGCTAGCTGGTGTCAAAGACCAGATTTTACATCCAATTAAATAAGACTGCTGCAGGAAGAAACATCTGTCCATTCAGTAGCAAACTCCCAGAAGTCCAGCCTGATAAATTAGAATCCCATCCAGCCCTTTTGTCTTCCCGCCATCATTTATATATGTCAGTAAGTACTTCTCTCTCCAAATAACAAACATCAAAGGTCTGAGTCAAAACAGATTTTATTGCTTCAGGAAATCTCATAAAGTTTGCAATGATGGAGGCAATGTCCACTGCTCTCTCTGTTCTTATAACACAAAAATCTCTAAATTTACTAAGGACCACCTAAAACCTCTAACGGAACCCTGTGTGTTTCTTGCCTCCTCATAATTGTCTCTTGCCCTTTGAGTCTAGGTAATGCACTTCTGTTTGCCTCTCCTGTACTAAATACCCAATTCTCCAGTAATTTCCTACATTGCTGCAAAAGAAAAAGTTAATCTCTTACTTTCAAAATATAAAAAATGTAGGGCCAGGCATGGTGGTTCATGCCTGCAATCTCAGCACTGTGGGAGGCCAAGGCAGGCAAACTGCTTGAGATCAAGAGGGCGAGACCAGCCTGGTGAACATGGCCAAACTCTGTTTCTACAAAACAAATAGTTAGCTGGGCATGGTAGGATCTGCCTCTAGTCCCAGCTACTTGGGAGGCTGATGCTCAAGAATTGCTTGAGCTTGGGAGGCAGAGGCTGCAGTGAGCCAAGATCTTGCCACTGCACTCCACCCTGGGCAACAGAGCAAGACTCTGCCTCAAAAAAGAAAAATAAAAGACATAGTTAACCCTACAAAAGCTGATACCCTGCCACTTCTTAATGGTGATCTAGGATAGGGTTCACCAAACTATATCCCACAGGTAAAATCTGGTTGTATAAAGAACACTTTATTGGAAAACAGCCACATTCAATTGTTTACATATTGTCTGTGGCTGCTTTTGCACTACAATCCCAGCATTGAGCAGTTGCAACAGAAACTATAGGGCCCACAAAGCCTAAAATAGTTACCATCTGGCCTCATACAGAAAGAATTTGTTTACCCTTGATGTAGGAGGTTGGATGGGACAATCTATCATGAACATACTTTTGGCAAAATACATAAGACTTGACAGAGAATGGCCTTAATATAAGACTACTGCTCATCTAACTCAAGTCTAGAGGTAGGCAGGCCCAGCTGGTTCACAGATTCAACAATGACTTCAGAGACCCTGGACTTTTACCGTCTCCCATTCTGCCATCTTTATCAGATTGACTTACCACTTCAGAGTTTCCGGATAGCTACAATAGTCACAAACCTCCCCTTAGGACAGCAACCAAGACAGAAGAAATAGAAAGTACAAAAGAGCCATAACTGTATGAAATTCTTCTTTTATCATGAAAAAAAAAGTTTTCCCAGAAGCCCTTGGTAGAAATTCTCAAACTGTTTTGCATGCATAGCCTTGGACCAATCACAAAGGGTACTGATATTGAGATGGTGGGTTTGGAGCCAGAGTTGTGACAACCAGTTGCATGTTAGAATTATCAGCAAAGTAACCAGAAAATTAGAAAACACTGAAAAAATTGCTCCAAGATGGCCGAATAGGTACAGCTCTGGAGTGCAGTTCCCAGCAAGAACAATGCAGAGGGTGAGTGATCACCGCATTTACAAATGAGTTATTACTGCCCACAGACCTGGAGATTCCTGGGCTTAAAAGCACCAGGAGTTTCCAGCATGGCTGTTTCAGTCAGTGCAGCGGGTCTCTTCACAAAAACTCACACAAATCTGGGAAGCTATTTCAACTGGTGCCTGGAATGCCTGTGAAACAGAGACACGCATTCAATTGAGAAAAAGGGGGCTAAAACAGGGAGCCAGGTGATCTGGCTTGGTGGATCCCACCCCCACAAAGACCAGCAATCTGAAATGCTCTGGACTGAGAGTTTTGTAGCAAGCACAGCTGGACCCAGGATGGTCCAGCACTGTGGGGGGAAGGGCGTCTGCCATTACTGAGGAAGTCTACCACTATCAAGGCAGTCTACCACTATTGAGGCAGTCCACCATTACTGAGGTAATCCGCCATTACTGAGTCAGTCCACCATTATAGAGGCAGTTCTAACTATACCTCCGTAAACAAAACTGCAAGGAAGTTCACACAGCAGCTGGGCAGAGCCCACGGCAGCTCAGCAATGCCTCTGCTGGCAGATTGTGACTAGGCTACCTCCTTGCTGGGCAAGGAATCTCTGAAAAAAGGCAGCAGCACATCAGGAACTTATAAATAAAGCCCCACCTTCCCAGGACAGAGCACCTGGGAAAAAAGGCAGTTATGAGTTCTGCTGCAGCAGACTTAAATGTACCTGTCCAGCAGTTCTGAACAGAACAACAGAGCTCACAGCTCAGCACTTGAGCTCCTATAAGGGACAGACTGTCTCCTCAAGCAGCTCCCCGACTCCCATATATCCAAAGAGACACCTCATAAAGGAGAGCTCAGGCTGACATCTGGTGGGTACCTTTCTGGGACAAAGATAACAGAAGAAGAAACTGGCAGCAACACTTACTGTTCTGCAGCCCCCATGGGTGATCCCCAGGCAAGCTGGGTCTAGAGTGGACCTCCAGCAGTCTTGCAGCAGAGGGGCCTGAATGTTATAAGGAAAACTAAGAAACAGAAAGAAACAGCTTCAACATCAACAAAAACGACATCCACTCAGACACCCCATCCGAAAGTCACCAACTACAGAGACCACAGGTAGATAAATCCACAAAGAAGGGAAGGAACCAGCACAAAAAGGATGAAAACACCCAAAACCAGAATGCCTCTCCTCCTACAAGGGATCACAACTCCTCACCAGCAAGGGAACAAAGCTGGATGGAGAATGAGTCTGATGAATTGACAGAAACAGGCTTCAGAAGGTGGGTAATAACAAACTTCTCTGAGCTAAAAGAACATGTTCTAACCCAATGCAAA
>CAUYLG010044775.1:0-65069 GCA_963573385.1 Cacajao melanocephalus
CAGAAGGTGGAGGTTGCAGTGAGCTGAGATCACACCACTGCACTCCAGCCTGGGCAACAAAATGAGACTCTGTCTCAAGGAAATAAAAAAGGAAAAAGAAATTCTACACCAGCAACATCAGTTTCACAGGACTAAAATTAAGGTGTAGCAGGGCTGGGGTCCTTTGTGGAAGCTCACAGGGAGGATCCATTTCCTTCCCTTTTCTGACTTATAGGGGCCACCCCATTTCGTGGCATGTGGACCTTTTTCTCCACCTTCAAAGCCAGCAATGGTGGGCCTAGTTCTCACATCATATCATTCAGACTTCCTCTTCCAATTCCCTCTTCCACATTCATGATTATATCGGGCCCACCCAGATAACCCAAGACAATCTTCCTATTTGAAGGTCAGTTGATTGGCATCCTTCATTCCATCTGCAACCTTAATTCCCTTTTGTCATGGAATATAACATATTGCCAGGTTCGGGGGATTAAGACATGGACCTCTTTGGGCACCCTTAGCTTGCCTACCACAGTACTTCAATGTCCCTTGCCAGCCAGAAATTCAGTGACCCTATGATTGATTGGATCATTGGGTCTTTTCAAGCAGGGCAGAGACTCGGGCACTGGGCACAACAGTAACACTTGTCAGGTGCCCACAACAGCACAACATGTGTGATTGTTTGCTTCCAAACCAGAAGGCAGGTCACACAGTAATTACCTCTTTGTCTATTAGCAGCAATTACACTCAAGTCAATAGGAGGTCTAGAATTACTGTGGACTCAACCTCTATCTCAGGACATTCTATTAAGTGCCTGTGTAACTAAGAAGTCATTACAGGGCACTTGAAATTATAGTGTCACCTGCCTTAGAAAAATCCCTGCCATCTCCCAGAGAGGAAAGAATGGGTTGGAGCAGCAGGTAGATGGTGGGGAAAGGGGAGTCTTCCTCTCCTTAAATTCTCACAGCAGGTCGAGGGCCCTTTGAAAGTTGGAGCACTCTGAAACCTGGCGAAGCCCAAAGGTGGTGCTAAGCAATAACATTAGTGACTATGTATTGCTGTTTTCTTGGTGACAGGCATGGAACTGGGACTTTAGACACCCAAGAGCCAAGTTCCTGAGTGCTGCTCACTCCTTCAGGCCTTCCCAGGCTAAGAGGAGGCAGTAGATGCTCATGCTGTATCCCTGTTTTAAGGACAAAGGGGCTGAAGGCTCCTGGGATGGGACTAAAGATCCAAGCAGAGGCTAGAAAAGGCCTCAACCTGCCAGAACCATCCCAAGCCAGCCTCATGTCCTTGGCAAAGGCATGGGGTGAGAAACAACACTGAGCAAGGAAACTGCAAGAAAGAAGCCTGGTTTTCTAAAGCATGAAGTCTGTAACAAGAGGGTGAGGCTGGCTGGATGGGCTGAAGCCAGGCCTGTGCTCCTGACTGAACAGGGTACTGTTGAAGAGGTGGATTATAACATGGTTGGACCTTTTAGACAGATCCTTCTGTTGACTGTGCAGACCAGGGGTCCGAAACTTTTTCTGTAAAGGGTCAGATAACACATATTTTAGGCTTTGTCTGCCATATGCTGTCTGCCTCACTACTGAACTATGCTGTTGCAGCAGCCCTAGGCAATATGTAACCAAATGAGCATGGCTCTGTTCCAATAAAACTTTATTTACAAAAACAGATTGTGGGCCAGATTTTCGCACAGGCTGTAGTTTGCCAAGCCCTGATCTAGATGATGGTTTTGAAGAGTGCATGCATCCCATGTTCCTAAACTTGGGGTTCTCGTCCACTGCTCTTTTATCCACTAGCCTATTTAAATGAACTGTTGAACTGGCTCAAATAACAATAACAGTGGTAGCAATTAATTTTATTAGTATAATCTTTACAGTTTACGGAGCCCTTTCACATAAACTATTCTACATGACCTTCATACAGTTTGAGGACATTAAGGCTCAGAGAGATTAAGTAACTTGTTCAAGTTCACACAGCTACTAAGCATTTTTGGTTGTGTTTGATATCCGTTTTGCCAAGGGTCATTTTTTTTTTTTTTTAGCTCCATGTTTTCCTTTTATTAGGAAGATGTGAAGGCTAATTGGGCAGTTTATTCTTTAAGGATATACTAGTGGGGTAGTATGGTGGGACCTCCTACCCAGGTTCCAAATTCTAGAGAGCTGGCTGGAGAACAGCAGTGGCGCAGGCTGGGCTTCCCAGGGAAGGCCCTTGGGACTGTGGATAGGCCTCATCTCTCTCTTGGCACCTGACAGAGAGAATGAGTCAGTCCTCTCTCAGGAAGATGGCAGCTGTCTCCAGGAGCTCAGCTGCGGGCACCTGGCTTCAAAAGGCTCCTTCATAAGGGTGATGCTGACATGGTCGAGGCTAAAGGAATACAGAGTTGAGGAAGGCTCTGCAGAAAGAAGCGATGAGAGCTATTTCCTGGCGTGGTAAGGACAAGGGAAGCCTGCCATTATGGGCCCAAATTCAAGACACTGAGCGTTAAACATGCCCACCATGTAAGGAATGAGAAGGATGACCAGAACCCGCTACATATTAATGGCTCTCAGTGGAAGTTTCTTTCCTCTGGGAAGGGGGCAGGGAGGTCAGCAATTTCAGTGACTGTGTTTCCCCACCAGCATTTAGTGCATGTGTCCAGGGAGGATGGCATCTGGAAACACACAGGACAATCCCACATGACGAAGTTTGTTTCGTGTCTCATTGGAATTTTTGAAGGCAGCTATGCTCCCCACTATACTACCAGTGCTCATGTGAATTTTGAACGTCCACTGGACATTAATATGCAGGAAAAACTTGACCTGAGGGATCTGAGTCTGACAACACTCTTTTTGACGTATAAAGACAAAGCAACTCTTTGAAGAGTTTTAATATCACCAAATTTTCCAGCAATTCAACTCTTATAAATCAAGGTAAAACTGAACTTTGTTTTGTTCACGACCTTGCCAAGAATTGTTCGCTATTTCAGAAAATGAAATCACAAATGGGAACACTATTCACGGTATTTGGCTCATTTGGCAGTATATATTAGTCCTGAATTTGTAGCTACGAAATCCATGGTGAATCTACAAATTCGGAAATAATTATAGACTCACAAGAAGCTGCAAAAGTAGTACAGAGGTACCATGTACTCATAACCCAGCTTCCCCCAGTGGAAGCATCTTATATAGCTATAGCTCATTATCAAAATCAGGAAATTGATTGGTACAGTGCAATTAACTACACCACAGGCCTCACTCAGATTTCACCAACAGACTCCTCCTTTATGTCTTCTAATGCCATTGTACCTGATCATGCGTAGATTAAAATACAAATTGTTTTGCTAGAAATTATTTTTTTAATATTATATTTAAAGTCATATTGTTTTTTAAGCAAATTACTGTTATTTTATTTTTCTTCATGTTGTACTTAGAATCTGTAGCATTATCTTTATGCATTTACTCAGGTTCTATTAGTATGGATTTCATTTTAGGGTGGAAAAGGAAGCACTAAACTATTCATTTGGAGGGTGATAATCATGATGAATCCCAAATATTTGGATGGGGTAATAGTTGTTAGTAGATAATAATAACTGACTTGGTCTAAGGACTCACCGTGTGCTAGACCCTTAGCATGCATTATTCCACTCAATTTGCATAACATCCTGTGAGGTGGTTATAATAATCTCTATTTTACAGGTGAGGAAATCAAGGTTCAGGCAGATTATGTGGTTTGCCCAAGATCCCACAGCAAGCGAATGGTAGAGCCAAGTGCCACAAGTCTGTAACGTCAATCGCGAGGCTGGATGTTTGCAAAGCACTGTCATCACCTCGCCTAATAATGCTGCCATTAATATAGTAATAATCACTTACACTAATTCCTACTCTATGTCAGATAGAGGGTTCTGTGCACTACATATTTAACTTCTCAACAATCCTATGAAGAATCCATTTTTTTCTCCCTCTCCTAAAATAAAAACCCGGAGAACAGAGAGGGTAGGTAATTTGCCCAAAGTTGTTCAGCAAGAAAGTAGCAGAGTCAGGATTCCAACCAGGTGGTCCTGCTCCAAAGCCCAGGTCCTCCACCCACACGACATGCTACCCCATTGACTTGGAGCTGTTTCAAATTGTGTTTCCACCATAATCTCATAAGGTCTGCCCTTCACCCAGGCAAGGCAGGTTCTGCCCTGGATCTCTATTGTTCTCTTCTCTATAATCAATAAGGAAACAATGGACTTGACCTTCACTTTAGACAAATGGACCTAACATACCTATTCCTTACAGCATCAGCTGAATACACATACTTGTCAAGCACACACAGAACTATTTCCAGGACAGAACATAAGTTAGGGCACAAAACAAATATCAAATTCAAAAAGATTAAAATCATGTCTAATATCATTTCCAACCACCATGCTATAACCCTAGAAATTAATAACACAAGAAAAACTGTAACATTTTACAGTGTGTGAAAATTAACACACATACAAACAACCTATGAATCAAATCAGAAATCAAAAGGTGGAGCCCTCCTATTTTATACAGCTTCTATTAGGAGCTGGGCTCCTCCCTGTGGGACAAGGATTCCTGGAGTCAAACCTGTGCCCTTTTGTAGGTCGGATTCCACATCCTCAGAGTTCCCTGTATACTTGGCCCTAAGTGGATTCCAGGGTCTATATGGGGCCTCCTTCCTGGGTCCGCCCTTAGGAAGTGGATCAAGTTCATCCCAGGCCTGATGGGTGGCCCAGAGGCAGCTGTTTGGGAGAGGGAGGCGAAGTGTGGGGTGAGAGCTAGGTGTCCTGGCGGGAGGGATGTGGGATAGCGGCAGGTCAAGGGCCCGTGGATACTCTTGTTCCAGGTCGCACATGAGGGCAGGCCTTAGTCTTGGCCTCCAGTTGTGTCCTGAATATCAGTCCTGTCTCCATCCTTAGATCTTACATCCCCAATTGACAAACACTTTGACTTAAACTCCTCCCGGCCGCTGCCACCCAGGCCTAGAAAAGTGCTGTGCCCTCTATATGTGCACCCAGCCAACAATGAGCCACGGGCTCCTGTTGACTCAGCTTTGAGCTTCAATCCCAGTCATTAGCAGGGTGGGAGGGAAGGGGATCCCTGACTAGCCAAAGGCCCCAGTCCCAGCAGATGGGCCACCAGGCAGACACCCACTAAGGTCAGCCCCCTCAGCCCACCCTGGGGCCCTGGCTACTGGCCCAGCAGGCAGGAGGGGAGGCCAGGGTGCAGCTTGTCAGGATGTATGAACAATGCTGGGTGGCACAAGAGGGGCCCTCAGAAAGATGATCTCACAGTTCCAACTCGTTAATGAAAGAAATAAATTAAGCAAGCTCATTTTTCAGGGAATTCTTGTGTAAACTGGAAATTTTCCAGTTCGTGAGCCCTGTGCCAGGCCCTCCCATAAATCACAGCAAGTAGGCTGTCGGCTCAGCAGAGGGGGAAGAGGTGGAGGGGAGAGTGGCAAAACAGAGGGGAAGCCAGCCACTGGCCAGGGTGGCGGGCAGGAAGCACCCACGTTCTCCTGGTGCATTCTCTCTCCAGGAATAGCTGAGAAGAGGAAAAGGAAATGAAAGGGCAGCCGCACCAGAGGGCTTCTGTCTGCAAACAGGGCCCTCCACGCCTGCAAACACCCCCAACCCCCATGCTCCCAACCTGGGAGAGGCACCCGAAACAGGTCATTTTTAAATTGAATACAATATTAATTACCGTGTGCACCATTAACGGTTTGTGGGATTTGACTAATTAATGTAATAGTTTTTGAGTCACGCTCATTAAATATGAAAATTACGCTGGTGAAAGGTATTGGTTTCATTATCAATCTTGTATGGACAGGATGGGGGGCAAGAACCAGAGGAGGGACAGAGCCCTGCCTGTCTCTTCGGGCTGTGAACAGCTGTACTGGGATTCCACCCTCAAGGGAAGCCCACGGTGGGGCTGGGAGAAGGGAAGGAAGGAGGGCCTGAGGGAGATTTGGAAGAAACTGAGCAGCCCTGACCCAGTGGCCACACAGAGCTCCGAAGGCCACATCTCCGGGTTCCTTCCTACCCTAGACTTGTCCAAGTGGAATCCCCTCTTAGGATGATTGATGGACTCATTCCTTGATTCATTCATTGGTTGCTTCATTCATTCATTCAGGTGTGGTGCAGCAGACCCTGCTGGCTGGCCGCGTGACATAATGCCCATTCCCAGGCCCTCATTCCTAGCTTGCCTCTACCTCAGAGACTGGAAAAGGGGAAGCCCTTCTATTTCCAACTCTCTTGTTTTGTTCAGGCTGCTAGAACAAATACCATAGACTGGGTGGCTTATAAACAACAAGAATCTATTTCTCACAGTCCAGAGGCTGGGAAGTCCGAGATCAAGGCACCAGCAGATTCAGCGTCTGGTGAGGGTCAGCTCGCTAGACAGCCGCCATCTTGGTGCTTGCTCACATGGTGGGAGGCAAGAGGGATCTCTCCCGGGTCTCGTTTATAAAGGCACTAATCCTCATTCATAAGGGCTCCTCCCTCAGGACCAGGTCACCTCCGAGAGGCCCCACCTCCTAATGCCATCACTTTAGGGGTGAAAGTTTCAACGTATGAGTTTGGAGGGGACATAAACATTTGTTCCGTTCCATCAGCCTCCCTGGAGGCGGGGCTAGTCCTGTGACACTGAAGCAGGCGACGCGGTAAGAGGGAGGTAGAATTAAAGGGACAGACACTGCGGGCGATGCGGTTTTTTTCCTTCTATTTGGAGCTTTGGCATCTGTTTTTGAACATGAGGGAAAAGCCAAAACACACAAAAAAATGCTTGTCCTGGTGCCACTGGTCACAGAACCATCCCCAGAAGCCATCTACTCCCAGCACCCTTGTTTTGGGGGAAAATAGCATTCTATTTGTCTAAAACATTGATAATTTTTCTGTTATTTGCATCTACAAGTATTTCTGAAAGATACATATGATAAAGGCAGATGCCATGAGAAACTGAAGGGAGCTTATAATCTAGTTATAAAGAACAAAAACATGAAAAACATTTAAAATGCCTATCATTCAAGGCCACAAACATCCAGGGTTAGCTGAGTGGCCTCAAAGGGTGGCCATGCCGCTGGTGAGCCTGGTAGGGCCTTATGGGTCTTTGCAGCTGGGCTCATTTCTGACCAGCCAGTGCCCATGACAGCTGGTTATCAGATATTTCGATGATCACCCTGATAGTGCAGCCTGAGTTGCTCAAAGGAAGATTTTTGGGTGGGGGTCATCCAGGAAGCCGCTATGGTCCGGCGGGGATTCAAATTGGGCTTTGAGTGATGGATGGAATTTCCCAAATAGAAACAGATAAGGGGAGAAGGAGTGGGTGACTTCCTAGGGTCAGTGAGGAAGTGCAAGTGAGCAAGGCCTGGAGATGGGAAAGGAAAAATCCATTGCAAGGAATGAAAAGTAGCCCTGATGAGTAATGAGAGGGACGAGGATACGGAGTCCCCGCTGTCCCCATTCTTGTCCCTGTGGGTGTCCTCCATGCTTGCTATTAACTTATAGAAATATCAAGCTCAGTAGTTACAGCCTGGAGCGCAGGGTCTCTGTCCTTTATCTTCGTATTCTCTCTGCTTAGTGCAGGATCTGGCACATATGTAGATGGCATGTAGTAAGTATCAATTGAATAAATAGACATAAATTAGGGTAGTAGAAATAACAACAGCAGTTATCATTACTGAGAGCCTGGTATGTGCCAGGCCCTGTTCTGGGCCCTTTACACGTGTCATTGCCTTTAATTCTACCAGGTAGATTTAGGTTCCAAGTCTAACTATGTCCTCTTGAGCTCCATAATCTCATGCAAGTTAATTGACCTCTTTGAGGATAAGTTTTCTTAACAGCAAAATGTTGAGAGTGACACCTTTTCAATCTATTTATTGTGGTGAACAATACCACCAGTAAAGCTAATACTTATTTAGCATGTGTTGTCAGGTACTGTGCTAAATGCTTAACGTTCATTATCTCAATTATTCCTTACATAATAAGCCTATGAAGCAGATATTTCTACTATCTGCTTGTTAGAGACAAATAGCCTGCAGCCCAGAGAGGTTAAGTCATGTGTCCCAGGCCACACAGCTGGTGGTAGGAGAATGCTAGAAAAGTTGATTCATGCAGTGGGTGCTGTGGGAAGATAGAAAGAGAAGACATGGCCTCTTCTTAAAGTGCTGAGCATGTGTCTGGGAAGCCTGAAAGGCCACGGCTAGCAAGCAGGGCCAGAACCCTGGAGTGCCACTTACACAATTCTGCAGAGGAGGACCTTGGAAGGGAGTAATAGGCCACCCCTGAGTCAGGTAGATTTAGATCCAATACGGGTAGAAACAGGCTTAGAGCACTCCAGTCTCCCCCGTCGCCTGCCACCATTTATAAGAGACAAACTGAAAGTGCAGAGGGATAAAGTGCCATTCCCAAGTGAATGCTAGGTATGCTTTTGGCTGTAAGTGCCTGAAAAAAAAAAAGAACAAACAGTGTCTGTACTCATTTCCTCGTGCTGCTATAATAAAGCTGAGAGCCTTACAACAACACATATGTATCATCTTACCGTTCTGGAGGCCAGAAGTCCAAACAGGTCTTACTAAGCTAAAATCAAGGTGTCGGCAGGGCTGTGTTGCTTTCTAGAAGCTGTAGGGGAAAGCCATTTCTTTTTCCTTTTCCGGCTGCTAGCAGTGTCCTGCATTCCTTGGCTAATGGCCCCATTCCATCTTCAAAGCCTGCAGAGATAGGAAATTTGAGTCTTTGTCACATGGAATCACTCTGACACTGGCTCTTCTGCCTCCGTCTTGTGCATTTAGGGATGCTTATGATGACTGCTTTTATGTGTCAACTTGGCAAGGCTATGGTGCCCAGCTGTTTGGTCATACACTAGTCCAGCGATGGCCGTAAAGTAGGTTTTTAAATATTTATTTATTTGTTTGTTTATTTATTTATTTTTGAGACAGGGTCTCAGTCTGTAGCCCAGGCTGGAGCGCAGTGGTGTGATCATGGCTCACTGCAGCCTTGGCCTCCCAGGATCAGGTGATCCTCTTGTCTCAGCCTCCCAAGTAGCTGGAACCATAGGGACACGCCGCCAAGCCCAGTTAATTTTTTATCTTTTGTAGAGAGGAGGTTTCACCATGTTGGCCAGGCTGGTTTCAAACTCCTGGGCTCAAGTGATTTGCCTCCCTCAGCTTCTCAAAGTACTCGATCACAGGCAGGAGCCACCTCACCTGGCCTGTTGCTGTAAAGTGGTGTTTAGATGTAATTAACACTTAAATTAGTCAATTATTTTTTTTTTAAGAGTCAGAGTCTTGCTCCATTGCCCAGGCTGGAGTGCAGTGGTGTGATTATGGCTCACTGCAGCCTTGAACATCTGGCCTCAAGTGATCATCTGCCTCAGCCTCCCGAATAGCTTCTGTTACAGGCGCATGCCACTGCACTCACCACACATCAACAGACTTTTTTTTTTTTGAGATGGAGTCTCGCATTGTCACTCAGGCTGGAGTGCAGTGTCAAGATCTCAGCTCACTACAACCTCCACCTCCTGAGTTCAAGTGATTCTCCTGCCTCAGCCTCCCAAGTAGCTGGGACTACAGGCACATGCCACCATGCCCGGCTAATTTTTTGTATTTTAATAGAGACAGGGTTTCACATCATGTTGGCCAGGCTGGTCTCGATCTCCTGACCTCGTGATCCACCCGCCTCGGCCTCCCAGAGTGCTGGGATTACAGGCGTGAGCCACTGTGCCTGGCCATCAGTAGACTTTAAGTAAAGCAGATGACCCTCTATTACTTGAGGGTCTTGATCCAGTCAGTTGAAGGCTGAGAAAAGACTGAGGTTTCCTGAAGTAGGAGCAGTTCTGCCTCAAGACTGCAATATAGCATTTCTGTCTGAATTTTCAGCCCGCAGATTTTGCATTCAAGACTTCAACATTGACTCATCCCTGAAGTCCCAGCCTGCCAGACTGCTCTACAAATTTCAGGCTCAGAAGCCTTCCACAAGCACATGAGCCAATTCCTTAAAATAAATTTCTCGGCTGGGCGCGGTGGCTTGTGCCTGTAATCCCAGCACTTTGGGAGGCCGAGGTGGGCGGATCACCTGAGGTCGGGAGTTCAAGATCAGCCTGACCAGCATGGAGAAACCCCATCTATACTAAAAATACAAAATTAGCCAGGTGTGGTGGCGCATGCCTGTTAATCCCAGCTACTGGGGAGGCTGAGGCAGGAGAATCGGTTAAACCCAGGAGGCAGAGGTTGCGGTGAGCCGAGATCACGCCATTGCACTCCAGCCTGGGCAACAAGAGCAAAAACTCTGTCTCAAAAAAATAAATAAATAAATTTCTCTCTCTCTCTCTCTCTCTCTGAGAGATATAGATGTCTTGAGGGGTACATCTATAAAATCCACTCAGATACTCCAGGATAATCTCCTCATTTTAAAGGCAGCTGATTAGCAACCTTAATTGTATCTGTTGTCATTATTTCCTGTTGCCAAATAACCTAACATAGTCACAGATTCCAGGGATTAAGACATGAACATCTCTGGGAATGGGGACATCATTCTGCCCATCATAAAAACTTCAACAAATAAAGGTGTGTTTTCCTCCCATAATAAGGAGTCTGAAGGGAGCGCTGAGAGCTGGGGGCAGTGTTCCATAACTCAGGCTCTTCACGTGCTCAGTATGTTCGCTTCAGTCCTCAAGCGCACCACCTCATGCTCACATGATGGCTGCCGAAGCTCCCAGAGTCATATCTTCATACACAATGCCAAGGAGGAGAGAAGGGGATAGGTAGAAAAGCCCTCCTTTGTTATCCAGGACAACAAACCTTCCCTGAAGGTTTCTAAAAATTTCTTTTTGGCCAGGCGCAGTGGCTCATGCCTATAATCCCAGCACTTTGGGAGGCAGAGGCAGGTGGATCACTTGAGGCCAGAAGTTCAAGACCAAGCCTGGCCGACATGGTGGAACCCCAACACTACTAAAAATACACAATTTTTTTTTTTTGAGAAGGAGTTTTGCTCTTGTTGCTCGGGCAGTGCAGTGGTGCAATCTCGGCTTACTGTAACCTCTGCCTCTCAGGTTCAAGTGATTCTCTTACTTCAGCCTTTAGAGTAGATGAGATTACAGGTGCCCACCACCATGCCCAGCTAATTTTTGTATTTTTAGTAAAGACGGGGTTTCACCATATTGGCCAGGCTGGTCTCGAACTCCTGACCTCAGGTGATCTACCCACCTCGGCCTCCCAAAGTACTGGGATTACAGGCATGAGCCACCATACCTGGCCTGAAAATACAAAAATTAACCAGGCATGGTGGCGTGTGCCTATAATCCCAGCTACTCAGGGGGCTGAGGCACAAGAATGACTTGAACCTATGAGGTAGAGGTTGCAGTGAGCCGATATTGCACCACTGCACTCCAGCCTGGGCGACAGAGAAAGACTTCATCTCAAAACAAAAACACCAAAAACCAACCAACCAACCAACCAACCAACCAACCAAACAAACAAACAAAAACCTTCTTTTACCTTCCACTGGTGGGACCTGGGTTATGGGGCCATCTCTGGCTGCAAAAAAGACTGAGGAAGTGAGTGTGCGGCCTTCCATTCTCATAGAGGGAGGCAGGTAAGACAAAAGGAGCTTTGGGTAGCCACACATGGTCATACAGCTTCCTGTGGCAGAGGTGGAACCGCGCAAGGTCCCTGCATGTGGCTGGTTGCCTCTACTCTCCTCCATGGTCCTGCTGAAACAAGCACGTTGTCTGTGCAAACCAGGGCAGCCTCATCATCCAGGAGTGTGGCTCCACCGCTCACGGCTGTTTGAACTTGGGCACTGCCTCATCGGTAAAGTGGAGTGTTCTGACAGTGAATGAAATCAGCTACATAAATGCGTTTGGTAACAGAGCAACTTCCTTTTACACCAAAGTCACAGCCTAGGGGTTGAAGGCAGAGGAGTAGGGTGGGAGGGAGACAGGAAACCAAGCCCTGGGGCTTCAGTCCATCCATCGCAGAATGGGCTGCCCTGCCTGGCTTTCTAAGATGCCACCTCCACCCCACAGGCCAGCCCTGCACCCTCTTTATTGGTACTGTTGACTATTCTAGTCAATTAATTGATGTCTGCTGAGTGAAGGAGAGAGACCCATTTGGACCAAAACCTCTTTCAAGCTGCTGGCCAGCCTAGAGCAGGGCAGGAAAGACTGTAGCAGGAACAAAGCTCCCTCTGAGGATAGTAAAAGTCCCTTTCACTCTGGGCTCTCTCCTCCCCAGCGTCGTGAGGGGAGTTGGGGAGGTAGGCCTGTTAGTGACAGTGAGTGACTGCCAAGTGGAGCCCTGGGGAGGGGCCCGTGCCAGCTCCATTATGTTTATATCCCTGGCTTGGCAGTTTCCTCTGGGCCTGTTCCCCAGTGTGTGCTCACGGGGGTGGCTGTGTGTCAGCGGAGGCTGGGGGAGGTGGCTCTGTGCGGGGAATGCGAGGCCAGAGAAGGAGAAGGGTGGCAAGGGGGAGGGGCAGAAGGAAAGTGAGAGTACAAGAACTAAGCCCTGGCTGAAAGACTGTGTTTCTTTTATTTTAAAGAAAGACCAGGCGCGGTGGCTCACACCTGTAATCCCAGCACTTAGGGAGGCCGAGGCAGGCT
Source organism: Cacajao melanocephalus (assembly GCA_963573385.1). NCBI lineage: Eukaryota > Metazoa > Chordata > Mammalia > Primates > Pitheciidae > Cacajao > Cacajao melanocephalus. Next base: position 12,573 of record CAUYLG010044775.1, read on the forward strand.
GATCACGAGGTCAAGAGATTGAGACCATCCTGGCTAACACGGTGAAACCCCATCTCTACTGAAAATACAAAAAAATCAGCCTGGTATGGTGGCACGTGCCTGTAATCCTAGTTACTTGGGAGGCTGAGGCAGGAGAATCACTTGAACCCGGGAGGCGGAGGTTGCAGTGAGCTGAGATCACGCCATTGCACACCAGCCTGGTGACAGAGTGAGATACTGTCTCAAAAAAAAAAACAAAGAAAGAAAGAATTAAGGGATGTTGTAAAAGAAAAAAAAGAGAGGGAGGAAGAGTAAAACAGAATAATAGAAAGCGGGATAGGGACAATGGAAGAGAGATAGAAGGGGACAGGTTAGGGACCAGAAATTCACAAGTACTGGGCACCACTGGTGGTGGTAAGCCTCAGAGGTGGGGAAAGGATGGTCTCAAAGAACGGCTCTGAACAGGGACCTCTGAGCTGAAAGACCAAGCTCTTTCACCACTGTGACAAGGTTGGGGGCTAGGGGGCATGGGGGCATTTTTGGGGACCTGAATTGAAGCAGTCAACGGACGGCTGAGGGCAAGGGGCCCAGGTGGAGGAAAATGGCCTGAGTGTGGGAAAATCGCCTTAGTGTGGGCTTAGAGCCAAATCCTGGCTCTGTGCTTTAGAAAAACTGCTGAAACCCTTATGCCTCAGCTTCCTGTTATGAAAAACAGGGTAATAATAGTTCCCACATCATGGCGCTGTTGTGAGGGTTCAATGAGGTCATGCATACGGGGCGCTAAGACTATCCAGCATCAGGTAAGTGCTCAGTAAGGCTTAGGTGCCATGAGATCATTCTTTGCAAACAAAATCCCTATGTTGTTAAGGATGGCAATATACCCAGTTCATTTCCCAGCCTCTTTTGCAGTTAGGGAGGCCCCTGAGATGTTAGAGAAAGCTATGTGGGGGGCTTTGGGAAATCTCTTTAAAAAGGGCTGACTCCTCTGGCAAACTCATCCTTTCCTTTCTTCTTCATGACAGAAAGGTGGGCATGATGACTGGAGTGGCAGCAGTCATCTTGCCACCCTGAGTTTCCCTTGAGGACAGACACATGCACTAAAAATGGTAGAACAGAAAGGCAGAAAGAGCCTGTGGCACCAACCACATCATGGGGCTGTCAAACCAGCCCTGGACTTCCTGTCTCCACGAGTGCTTTGCCTGGGAGAAAAGCAAACCCTTAACTTACTTAAACTACTATTGCTTCAGGTTTCTACCAGTTGCTGCCAAATTAATTGTAGCTGACATAATTGAAAAGTTAAATAGATTCTAGAAGAGTTAGAGAAATGTATACTGATAGATCCAAAATGGGTGACTTGGCGGGGCGTGGTGACTCACACCTGTAATCCCAGCACTATGGGAAGCCAAGGCAGGCGGATCACTTGAGGTCAGGGGTTTGAGACCAGCCTGGGCAACATGGTGAAACCCTGTCTCTACTAAAAAATACAAAAATTAGCCAGGCGTGGTGGCATGTGCCTGTAATCCCAGCTACTCGGGCGGCTGAGGCACGGGAATCGCTTGAACCCTGGAGACGGTGGTTGCAGTGAGCCAAGATTGCATCACTGCACTCCAGCCTGGGTGATAGAGTAAAACTCCATCTCAAAAAAAAGAAAAACATACAAAATGGGTGCCTTATGCAAGGTGGGGTGTCGTGGGGACATGGTGTAAAAGGCTCAAGTCACCTCTTAGGTCCCATGACCTGTCCCCTGACCAAGTTGTCTGTGATTCCAAGTCAGCCAGTGATTATCTTATTGTCCTCATCAAAGCAATGGGAACAAAGGCCTTCTAGAAACCAGGACAGGACATATGCTCCTGGACATTAAAGTCCCATTGTGTGTAAGGGAGAAAAGCCCCCAGAAACCCATCAGAACCAGGGCTACCATCAGCACGCAGTCATGTGGATGGATATTGGTATCACGCACTTGCAAGGCTTGATTCATGCTTCTGAAAGCGGCAAAATGCTCCTGGCCCACCTAGAGACCCCAGAGAGTGCTGAAGGGCCACGGTTGGGTTGGGACGAGGCTGAAGGAGGGCCCTGGAACAACTCTCATCCCCAAGCTCCATAAGTCTCCTGTGGGTCTGTGTCCAGTGGAACATCTCATGACCCTTGCGGTGCAGCGTGTACCACCACAATGATGAAGCTCAGAGCGAGGTTAGGGCTCTCACCTCGCCGTGGTCTGGTCCTTGGGCTGTGTGATGGTTCATTTTAGGTATCAATTTGACTGGATTAAGGGATATCCAGGTAGCTGGTAAGGCCTATTTCTGGGGATGTCTGTGAGGGTTTTTTTGGAAGAGATTGGCATTTGAATCAGTGGCCTGGGGAAGGAAGATTCACCCTCACTCAATAAGGACAAACACCATCCAATCAGCTGAGGGCTTAGCTAAAACAAAAAGGGAGAGGACACAAGAATTCACTCGCTCTCTCTTCTGGAGATGGGACACCTTTCTTCACCTGCCCTTGAACATCCCACCTCCAGATTCTCTGGCCTTTGGATTTTGAGACTTCTCCCAGTGGCCCCTGGGTTCTCAGGACTTTGGCCATGGACTGAGAGTTACGCCATTGGTTTCCCTGGTTCTCTGGCCTTAGAATTGGACTGAGCCATGCAGCTGGCTTGGCTGGTTCTCTAGCTCACAGACGGCCAGTCGTGGGGCTCATCAGCCTCCATAATTTCATAAGCTAATTCAACCTGTAAGTTCCTCGCATCTCTCTCTCTCTCTGTATGTTCTATCAGCTCTGACTCTCTGGAGGACTCTGAGTATTACAGGCTGGATAGTGCTCCTTTTGCAGGAGATGGGGTGAAGCTATTTTCTTCTTGAGGGTAGAAGCAGCTGATTCCTTCACTGCTTCCCCAATCCCAGCTTTTTGAAATAGATGAGAGGAAAAGGGCACAGAGCCAGGAGAGGCACCAAGAGGCTTTCCCCTGCTGAGACTTAGGAGTCTGGGGCATGCTGAGCAGAAGCTGCCTGTGTCTGTGTTTGAAAGAAGGACACCAGAAGGAAAGAAAGCACTGATATTTCCTACTGATGAGCCTGGGCCTAAGGCAGAAGGACAAAGAGAGGCAAGCACTGGGCCAGGGCAGCAGAGGGTCCTCCAGACACCAGCTCAGAGAGGGTGCTGGCTCCTTGGGAGGGGAAGTGGTGACTTTGCTGCCTCCCGACTTCCCGGTGTGTTCTTTAGGTCTCTGGAACATAGCATATTGTTTTGAAAGTGATTTTTTAGTTAACATTTCATCAAGGATGTTTGAAAATGAAAAATAAATATCTGGCAGGGCTCTGTGACTCACGCCTGTAATCCCAGCACGTTGGGAGGCTGAGGTGGATCACTTGAGGTCAGGAGTTCAAGACCAGCCTGGACAACATGGTGAAACCCCGTCTCTACTAAAAATACAAAATTAGCCAGACATGGTGGTGGGTGCCTGTAATCTCAGCTACCCGGGAGGCTGAGGCAGGAGAATCACTTGAACCGAAGAGGCAGAGGTTGCACTCCAGCCTGGGTGACAGTGTAAGACTTTGTCTCAAAAAAAAGGGAAGGAAGGGAGGGAGGGAGGGAGGGAGGGAAAGGGAAGCATCTGACTCTAGCAGGACACTTTCACTCCAGAGCTGGGTGGGGCCCCAGAACCAAGGGAAGAGGGAGAATCTGTTTCTTTTATATTTTCTTTCTTATAGACGAAGAGATTGCAGCTCTTTGTATAAAAGAAAGGTCTCTAATAGAAGGGCAAAACAAACAGGGCATTATCTCTCCAGAAGGCATCAAGGAGGGATCAAAACCGAGTAGGCGCAGGATGAAGACATAGACAAAACTTCTTCAGAGGGATAGGATTTGGGGGGGTCAATGCCCAGAAGAGCCCCTGCATTTATTTCTATTCCAGAGAGTGATCTGAGAAGTGTCTGGGTGACTAGAGCCGTACCCAGAATGTTCAAGAGCTCACCTCCTCATCACAAGATGTTACCCAAGTCTTTGACTCATCCATTTCATCAATCATTTATTCAGTCTACAATTTCATTGTTATGTACCATGCACACAATAAACATTTCCCTTGAAATCATATCTTTCAGCCAGGCATGGTGGCTCATGCCTGCAATCCCAGCACTTTGGGAGGCCAAAGTGGGTGGATCACCTCAGGTGGATCACCTGAGGTCACGAGTTCGAGACCAGACTGACCAACATGGAGAGATCCTATCTTGACTAAAAATACAAAGTTAGCTGGGCGTGGTGGTGCATGCCTGTAATCCCAGCTACTCGGGAGGCTGAGGTAGGAGAATCGCTTGAACCCAGGAGGCAAAGGTTGTGGTGAGCTCAGATCGTGACATTGCACTCCAGCCTGGGCAACAAGAGTGAAACTCTGTCTCAGAAAAAAAAAAAAAAAAAGAAAGAAAGAAATCATACCTTTCACTCTCTTGCAGGGCTCAGTTCTAAATTCGTTGCCTCCTCCCCAGTGCTGGGGATCCCTTAATCAGCTTTATGGGGACTGTTGCTCTTCTGCACATCGACCTGCATAGAGGAGGTGCAATGGCAGCAGAGAGCTATCTGGAGTCCATCCCCTTGTCTTGTCACGTGAGTCTGGCCATTGAATTATGATTGCACAAGAGACCATTTCTGCCAATTTTGCTCAGGGTTCCAGAGTGTCTGCTACACTATTAGAATCTGCTCAAATGTCTAAGGTTGACTGTGTGTGGTTAAGAACCTTCATTCATTTAACACATATTTTTGGTACCTCCCACATACCAAACACTTCACAACACGTGGCTTTTTGTGCTGAAACTTAAGCAGCAGAGAATCCACAAGAACGGCTGTACTGAGATCTACACACCAGCAGGCTCTTCAAAATAAAAGTAGGACAATGGCACCAACGTCAGAAGAGACTTTGAATCTCCCTAAACCCTTCTGGGAAAATGGGCAGAGCAACTAGGGCAGAAAAACAAAATATCCTTACATATAACAAAATATGACTGGGTGAAGAAAACCCCCCCTCCCTGAGGAGCCCAGAGACCCTCAAAACCACCCACAAGTGCTGGCTAGAACCATGACAGACCAACGGGAGAGGAGCGGCGAAGCTGGGAGGGGTCTCAGCAGACCCTCAGTTGAAGTTAGGACACCCTAGGCAGTCTAGACCTGATAGCTCCTGAAACTAACCAGTGGAGGCTTCTTTTCAGGACAGACCCCACTCAGAGGAGGAATTACAAACTGAGACTTCAGACTGCAGACTGGGGAGAGTAAGAGCAAAGGAGAAAGACCTAGAACTCTCTACTGCCCAGTATGGAACCTCGCCCCCACCTCCCTACCGCCACTAGCCAAATATGGCTACTTAACAATGGCACTCACTAAAATTGAATTTTAAGTCCAGGCAGGGTGGCTCACACCTGCAATCCCAGCACTTTGGGAGGCTGAGGCAGGCAGATCACCTGAGGTCAGAAGTTGGAGACCAGCCTGACCAACATGGCAAAACCCTGTCTCTACTAAAAATACAAAAATTAGCCAGGCATAGTGTACACAACTGTCATCCCGGCTACTCAAGAGGTAAGGCAGGAGAATTGCTTGAACCAGGGAGACGGAGGTTGCAGTGAGTCGGATGGCAACACTCCACTCCAGCCTGGGTGACAGAGTGAGATTCCATCTCAAAAATAAATAAATCAATAAACAAAATTGAATTTTAAAATGAAGTCTCTTAGTTGCATTAGCCACATTTCAAACGCTTGGCTAGTAGCTTCTGCTGTCTGGTGACTGCACTGGACAGTGCAGATGTAGAACAATCCCATCATCACAGAGTTCTGTTGGACAGTACTGAAGTTAACACGGTGTATTGGTCTGTTCTTGCCTTGCTATAAATAAATATCTGAGACTGGGTAATTTATAAAGAAAAGAGGTTTCATTGGCTCACGGTTCTGCAGGCTGTACAGGAAGCATGATTCTCACATGTACTCTGGTTCTGGGGAGGCCTCAGGAAACTTACAATCACGGTGGAAGGCAAAAAGGGAGCCAGTGCCTCACATGGCTGCAGCAAGATGAAGACAGAGGGGAGGTACTGCACTTTTTTTTTTTTTTTTTTTTTTTGAGACAAGAGTCTTGCTCTGTCACCCAGGCTGGAGTACAGTGATTCCATCTCGGTTTACTGCAACCTTCACCTCCCAGGTTCAATCAATTCTGCCTCAGCCTCTCAGGTAGCTGAGAATACAAGTGGATGCCATCACACCTGGATAATTTTTGTATTTTTCGTAGAGACAGGATTTCACCATGCTGGTCAGGCTGGTCTTGAACTCCTGACCTCAAGTGATCCACCCACCTCGGCCTCCCAAAGTCCTGGGATTATAGGGCGTGAGCCACTGCACCTGGCTGTGCTATACATTTTTAAACAACCAGATCTCTCGAGAACTCACTCACGATTATGAGAACAGCACCAAGGAGAATAGCACCAAGGGTATGGTGCTAAACCATTCAGGAGAAACTGCCCCTATGATCCAGTCACCTTCCACCAGGCCCCACTTCCAACGCTGGGGATTATAATTTGATGTGAGATTCAGGCCAGGACACCAATTCAAACCATGTCATATGGGAAGGGAAGCAGAGGCCTCTGAAAGTGAAAGCCCGTTTTTTATCCCTCAAGAAAACAACAAAAGAGCAAGGTCTCAGGCAGAAAGCTGGGAAAGACATCTTGCCCATATTCCCTTCCTACCAGTACAGGAACACACACCTCTGAAATGGGAGCAGCTGGAGAGGATTGCCGCCAAACCCCCCACAGAGAGAAAATTAAATTGTCATCAAATTTTTCAACAGCAATGCTTTGTGAAAAAAAAAAATTAAAACAATAAATTAAAGCTATTCCAGGAAAGAAGCGAGTGAAGGATTTTATATCCACACAAACTGAGTCAAGTACAAAGGCGGCAGACAAACTTTTGAACATGTAAGAAATCCTTACAAATCCCTCCTGAGGAATCCACTAAAAATTAACTAAGACAATCAAAATGAGTGGAGTGACATCACTTAAGACTAGTGCTGAGGCTGGGTACAGTGGCTCACATCTGTAATCCCAGCAGTTTGGGAGGCTGAGGCAGCCGGATCACCAGAGGTCTGCAGTTCGAGACGAGCCTGGCCAACATGGTGAAACCCCATCTCTACTAAAAATACAAAAATTAGCCAGGCATGATGGTGGGCCCCTGTAATCCCAGCTGCTCGGGAGGCTGAGGCAAGAGAATCGCTTGAACCTGGGAGGCAGAGGTTGTAGTGAGCTGAGATTGCACCACTGTACACTTCAGTCTAGGCAACAGAGCGAGACTCTGTCTCAAAAGAAAAAAAAAAAAGCAAAAAAGACTAGTGCTGAGTATTGCATATATAAATGTATTTAATACATAAACATATGCTTAATATACAAAAGTGTTTTTGTGCTTACTAAAATATTAAAAATACAGTCAAATGATCAACATGGAGGGAGAATGTGAAGAGTATTGTAAAACCAACCTAAGCTTGCTGATTGCCTTAGAGACATTAATCAAAAGAATATTGCAAGGAATGTACAGCAGGTGACTCTGCCATTCTCTAAAGTGTGACTGTGGACTGTGACTTTTCCTCTCGGATGCTCAGTTATCCCAGCTGGAAGATGGAGAGGATAAGATCTTCTGTGCCTAGCCTGTGGGGTATGCGAACGTGATCAGGACTCTATAAACATCGTTTCATTATTCTAAGACCTGGGGAAAAAGTATCCTATCTTAGAGCAGAGGAGACTAGAGATTTTAGCCAAGGTATGTGAGCAGGAGAAAGTGAAGGGACAGCCGAGCTCCTCAAGCCTTTTGCTGCTTCTTAGGAAGAGGTCAGCCCTGAACGCTCCCTAGCCTAGGCTATGAAGGACGCAACCAGGCAGCACCAGAAATGCAGAAATACAGGGGACATCTTAGGGAAGCAAGCCCCCCAGGACTCTTCAAAGCAAATGTCCTGCTCCAGAAGGGCGGGGAACAAGGCAAGCTAGGGGCCAAGAATGGGATGCAAGAAAGGCAAAGTCAGGAGGTGGGAGGCCCAGCTGGTGGGTATGACACCAGAAACTGGAAAAGCATGGCTGGAAGGGGAAAAAAATCAAACAGAAGGTAGTCATTAGTTGGGGGGCCATACATAGGAGTTGCAGGGTCAAGTAGCCCCCCTAGAGACAGATGAGCCAAACGCAGCTTTGTGCCGATTTCCTAGAGCCACCCTGCCTACTCCCCAGGCAAGAGGAGACATGTAACTCTCCTACCCACCAGCCAAGTCACATTTGCCTGGTACACACCCAGGACCTTCGGAGAAGGTTTGAAGCTGGATCCCCACCCTCAGGGCCCTGGGGTACTCTGTGAGCCTCTGGGGCTGAGCTGGTCCCTGACACTTTGTCAAATAAAGTTCACCCGCAGCCCCATCGCTGCCACCGTTGTCCCTGATTCCCTCTCCAAGGAGCCTTGCTCTCCATTTGTCAATTTTAAGTGAGAGTTTCTATTCAATCTGATACATATTATAAGAATATAAACAAATGCCTCTCCCCCTATCGGCCCCATAATCACTTTCTTTTATAGCTATCATTTATTACAGGATGACAGATGGCCAGTTTGCAGAATTCCAAAGAGGCTACCCGCCGGCCAGTCACCTGGGAACACGGGTGCATTTACATTTCTCCAAAACAGATGGGAAAGGGAGGGGAAGGAGGCAGATTCCTGTCAAAACTTTGGCGCTTTCCAAAATGTGTTTCTTTTGCCTCTTCCTCTATCCCTCTGCCTTTCTCACAGATGGTACTTTTCCCTTCTAGCCCCTTTCCAAACCTCCCCATGCCCTCCATTCATCTATTTCCCATTAGTGGCAACTGAAACCACCAATATGGCGGCCTCGATGGCTGGAGGCTCACAGGCTCTTGGCAGGTCACCTTCTGGGCACTTTTAGGGCCTGCGGTGCGTTACTCCAGCCTACCCTCCTGGCTTGTTATTTGGAATTGGGACTGAGGTAAGAGACTAGGGGAGCGTAAGAAGTGAGTTGCTTCAGAGGACAGATGCCGGAGCCTGCCTTTTTCACAAAACTACAGAGCAGTGGCTCTCAGCCCTGACAGCATGCAAGATCTCCTGAAGGCCTTTTTAAAAACACGGATGCCCCACCCAGAATGATTAAATCAGAAATTCTGGGGGTGGGGCCTGGCAAGTTGTGCAGCTATGGTTGAGAACCCACTGCTGCAGAGCCAAAGCAAAAGGAGATTGTAAGAAGGCAAAAAATGAAGAAGGTATAGATAGGAGAGACTACTGTGTGCCAGGCATGGTGAGAGTTGCAAAGTTAGAACTCAATGATATATAGTTCCTCTTCCTGGCCCAGCAGGGCGAATGCGAATAAACCCACCATTGAAGTCGAGAATGGGAGGAGCTGGGGAGGAGCTGAGCAGGAGCTACGCCAGGCTGAGAAGGGGCCTCAGGGACATCTTCCTACAGGAAGATGGCATCCAGAGTGAAGAATAGAGAGGAAATATGAGAACACTGATATGACCCCAATATAAGGAATGATTTCTGAAGACACAGGAGTGGACCCCATAAAGAAAATGACTGATACATTTGCCCCCATTAAAATTAAGATCTTTTGTTCCCCAAAAGATACCACAGGGAGAAAGAGAAGACAAGCCACAGACTAGAAGATATTCCTAACATGGACAGCTAACAGAGGACTGACATTCAGAAAACATAAAGAAGGTCTATGAATCAGTAGGAAAAAAACAACCCAGTAAAACAACTGGGCAAAGGACATAAAAAGGAAACACACTAAAGGAAACATGAAATGGTCCAGAAGCATGAGAGAAAAGAAGAACATAATCAACAAGACGAAAATTACAATGAGGAGATGCCATTTCACATACGTGAAACTGGCAAAGACTTAAGTCCGATGACATGAGGTATTATGAGGATATTGATGCTGGCAGATGTATAAGTTGATATAACCACTTTGGAAAAGCCATTCCGTGCTACCTACTAAGGCTAACCACACACACGCTTTACTATCCAGCACTTTTCCTCAGTACATATGGAAAAGAAACTTGCATATGTGCCCAGAGATGCCCCCCACACAAAAAGAATCTTCATAGCAATATTGATTGTAATAGCAAAAACTGGAAACCCAAATGTCCATGAGTAGCGACATGGAAAAATAAATGTTGCTGTAATCATGCAATGAAAACCATACAACTATACATCCAGACAAACAATAGCTACATACATCAGCATAGCTCAAACTCAAAAGCATGATGTTGAGTGAAAACAGCAAATTATGAAAAAATACAATGAATGGGGTGCTACTTATATAAAGTTTGTAAAAATGCATGACTAACAGCATATTGTTCTGGGATGCACACATATGTGATAAAATTGTGAATAAAGTCAGAGAATGACAATATTAGTCCATTCTTGAGCTGCTATAAAGAAATACCTGAGACTGGGCAATTTATAAAGAAAAAAGTTTGAATTGGCTCATAGTTCCACAGGCTGTACAGGAAGAATGATGTTGGCATCTGCTTGGCTTCCGGGGAGGCCTCAGGAAACTTTCAATCGTGGTGGAAGGTCAAGGGGAAGCAAGCATATCTTACATGCTGGAGGAGGAGGAACGGACGGAGAGAGAGAGAAGGGGGAGGTGCCACATGCTTTTAAATAACCAAATCTCACGAGAACTCACTCGCTATCACGAGAACAGCACCAAGGGGAAAATCTGTCCCCAGGACCCAGTTACCTTCCACCAGGCCCCACCTCCAACACTGGGGATTACAATTTCAATGAGATTTGGGCAGGGACACAGATCCAAATCATATCAATGATTAACACAAATGTCCACAAGGTGGGGATGCTCAGATGACATCAGGAATGTCACATACACAGGTGGGGTGGGAGGTGTATTTAATGATAATAGTGATTCTATTTTTTAAGCCAAGCAGTGGATATTCAGGTGTTCATTTTATTATTTTATTATCATTCTCTAAATACTTTTATATGTACATTTTATAAGAAAATATTTTAATGAAAACAAAGGAAATATTACAGGAAAAAAACTCACATTATAAATTTTTTTTTTTGAGACAGAGTCTTGTTCTGTTGCCCAGGCTAGAGTACAGTGGTATCATCTCAGCTCACTGCAACCTCTGCCTCCTAGGTTCAAGCAATTCTCCTGCCTCAGTCTCCCAAGTAGCTGGGATTACAGGTGCACACCACCATACTCAGCTAATTTTTATATTTTTTGTAGAGAAGAGGTTTTGTCATGTTAACCAGGCTGGTCCTGAACTCCTGGCCTCGAGTGATCCACCCACCTCCTAAAGTGCTGGGACTACAGGCGTGAGCCACTGTGCCTGGCCAAATAAATGTTATTTTTTATCTCAAAGTTTATCCAAAAAAGTAGCTCAGTTTGGCCTATTTTTTTTCCATAGGAAACATTCATCCTTCCTTAGCTCATTGAAGCAGCTTAACAGACCGATATCAAACACTGAGTGTACCCTGTGGTCAATTTCCAGCTGAGAGGCAGGGCTCTGGGGTATGGAAGTGGTCCACGCCCTGCAAGCCCGTGTAGCCCATCTATGCCTCAGTCAGAGGGTATGTAAGCCCCTGTCCTTTGAAAATCCCTGGCCTAGGTGTCTCAGGAGAGTCAATGGCCAGACCCTGCCCTGAGCACATTATCCTCTAATGGTGAGGCAGGAGAAATGACCCACCAAAATCACGAAGTAAACAGCACCAACCAACAAATAAGGCACTCTGCTCTGTGTATGTGTTGGTCTGGAAGCTGGAAGAAGTCCTGGAATCACGATAGGTGCTATAGACAATATTCTTATTTCTCTGGGTGGGCAGAATGGACAAGGACTACCTCTTTTCTTTTCTTTTCTTTCTTTTTCTTTTTTTTAGATGGAGTTTTGCTCGTCACCCAGACTGGAGTGCAATGGCACAATCTCAGCTCACTGCAACTTCTGCCTCCTGGGTTTAAGTGATTCTCCTGCCTCAGCTTCCTGAATAGCTGGGATTACAGGCACGCACCACCATGCCCAGCTAATTTTTTAATTTTTAGTAGAGATGGGGTTTCACCATGTTGGCCAGGCTTGAACTCCTGACCTCAGATGATCCACCTGCCTCAGCCTCCCAAAGTGTTGGGACTATAGGCGTGAGCCACCGCTTCGGGCCAGGACTACCCTTAAGGTCCCTTCCAACTCTGAAATTTTTGATCCTATGTATATTTGGGGCCAAGTACCCCAAATATATATTTAGAAGATTGTTTATATCTAGCTGACGGTTTTGTTCTTAACCCGATTGCATGCCTATGTGCATGACTTTACACGGAAATTAAGGAGAGCCAACATGCCCCTATCTGTTCTCTTCTGAGATGATACTGGCCAAGACTAGAACTCTAGCCTTGATGTCAGCATCTGGGCAAAGAAGAAATTGATGGGAGTGGCAGCGTTTGAGGGGATGTAGAGGGACGAAGGTTTCAAGAGCTGATCTATGAAGCACCGCAGATGGAGGGAAGTGTGTAGGAAAAACGGGATGTGGGTATCCCCACTGATGTTAGGGTATGAAGAAGGTTTATCAGGGAGAGTGCCGTGCTTGGTAAAGAGGAACCTCCCACTGAAGATTCCTCTTCTAAACAGGACTGTGATCCACTGGTCACCAAAGAAGTCTTTCAAGAGAGGAGGCTGGGTCTTGACGGAGGTAATTCTTGCTGAGGAGTCCAGGCCAGAGCTGACTAGGAAGGGACTTGCTTGAAAGCAACAATGAGGGCGCATGGGCAGCTGGAGCAGGCACAATGTGAAGGTGGTAGGTCTGAGGGCTGCACAGCGTGGGCCTCTCCTGGAGATGGCCTTGGCTCTGTTCACCACCGTGCACTTGGCTCACAGCTTGGCAGGTGGTCAGTGTCACCCAGGCAGGAACTGAATGAATAAAACCATGATAACAGCTACCATACATAGCACAGAGAGTGCCCTCTTAGGCATGGAACCAAGTCCTCTGCACACATTGCGTCACCCTTGCCATGGTGCTGAAAGTTAGGCACTGTATTTATAGCCATGTCACCCAGGAGGCACACAACGTGGTTTGTGATGGAGCTGGGTATGACCTTGGGGTCTGATTCCAGACTTCTCACTTGCCCACCCCTCTTTGCTTTGGTTGGAATTTCCATGATGACTCCAGTGAGTCACTGTTAAATGAGAACATATTTTAATAACCATTTGATAGATGAAAAGCTGAGGTGCAAAGTGAGGGACTGCTATGACCACATAGCTAGTGACAGAGAGGAGAATTGCCCATGAGATTTTCCCACCCCTGTCTCCTTTTTTCACTGGGTTACTGGGTGGGGAGACAAGCTGGGGGGCTAAGGCATCTGGCTGGCAAGATTGGAGATGCCTAGAACAAGGTCCCTGCCCTGGAGGCATCTATAGTGAAAGAGGAAAGGGCATGGAACCAGCCCCACAGCCCCTGCTGTGTGCTCAGCAGTAGGTTAGGTCCTTTACCTCCTTCTCTCTTTTACTTACATGTACTGGTTTATTATAAAAGATACAACTCAGGAACAACCACATGGAACAGATGTGTACAGCAAGGTACAGGGAGAAGGAGATGGTACCCAAAGTATCCATGCCCTCTCCAGGCATACCACCCTCCCCGCACCTTGATGTGTTTATCACCCAGCTCCGCCTCGATCCTCTTATTTAAAACCTATAGTAGCTCCAGAATTATGTTTTCTCACCTTCGTCTCACAAAGGGAGAAACTGAGGCAGGGAGAGGTCTGCCCATGGTCGTACAGCTGGTTTGGACACTAGCAGCTCAGTCTGACTCTGGAGCTGTGTCTTTGGGGACATCAAGGATCCTTCTTCTCCCAGTTCAGATGGGGCTTGGGCGGGAGGTGGGGCTTGGGAGGAGTGGGGAGCAGACAGACCTCGTGTGCACCAACAAATTTCAGACAGTGCATTTTATTTTGGGCAAGTATGATTTGGGGAGGGCTGAGCGGAATTAGAACACCCGGGTGCACCTGTCCCAGCTCCAGAGGTTTAGACTTGAGAAGAACCTGGCAGTGCTGGGGACTGGCCCTCCAGGCAGTGCATGGAGGTGGAAGATAAGTGGTGAAAAAAACTGGTCACTGTACCACCTGGTTCAAGGAAGACAGGCTGGAGAATGGCGTGGCTCTGGGCAAAACAGATTTCTTTTTTTTTTTTTTAAGATGCAGTCTCCCTCTGTCACCCAGGCTGGAGTGCAGTGATGCAATCTCCGCTCACTGTAACCTCCACTCACTGCAATCTCTGCCTCCCGGGTTCAAGCAGTTCTCCTGCCTCAGCCTCCCAAGTAGCTGGGATTACAGATGCGCGCCACCATGTGCAGCTAATTTTTGTATTTTTAGTAGAGACAGTGTTTCACCATGTTGGTCAGGCTGGTCTCAAACTCCCGACCTCGTGATCCATTCGCCTCAGCCTCCCAAAGTGCTGGGATTACAGGCGTGAGCCACTGCCCCTGGCTCATCTCTAAATTTTTTCCTCCAATTTTTCTGTCCCCTTGTCTAAGACCATTTTCTTGCTCTGGCCCCATCTCTTTCATCCCTTCCTGCTGACCTTGGACTTACTCTGTCAATGCTGCTGCCCTGCCCCTGGGAAATCACAAGCAGTCGTCTTCACATTGGTAGATAATAAAACAGGATATTGCAGACCCTGCTCGGCTCTGACCTGCAAAGCCTAGGAACTGTGGGCAGGAGCCAGAGGCTGGCTTTGACCTTGACTGCCTGGTGGCCCAGGAGGAGTTACACTCTGGAGTCCCAGTCTGCTTAGGTGTAAAATGCACATAATCCCAGCAAGCCCTACCAGGAATGAGTGTGAGGATTGAGTGACAGATTCTGCTTCAGTGGGGCTGGCAGACCTTAAGCGCTCTCTAAACCCTGCTCTGTGCTCATGCAGAGGGATAAAGCCTAAGGAGTGACTTCTTCCAGAGCTATGTAGACACAAGACTGAATCTCTAACTGTGAAATTTCAGGAATCAGTAAGCAGATGACACCTGTACTTGAAGAGGCAAGAAGAGCTTCTTGTTGCTGCTCAGTTAACGCTACCTACCAGCCCTGGCCAGGAGAGTTCCAAGTATGTAGAATAATCATGATCAATACTTAAGAAGCAGCAAATTTCCGCCTGGGGGCAAGTAAGGCCTGCTGCCTGGGTTTGTAATTTGAGTTTCGCTGGGACAAACCACACTCACTGGTTTACATTTTGTCTCCAGCTACTGTCCCACTACCTTGGCAGAGTTAAGTAGTTGCAGCAGGGACCACAACTCCTGTTCTAAGGACTTGGTGCGCTTAATTTTATTTAATCATCATCATATTCCTAGAAGTAGCTAATATTGTTATTACTGTTATCCCCATTTAAGACATGAAGAAACTGAGGTCAGAGAGGTAACAATAAATAGTAGCTCAAGATCTAAGTGTAGGCAATGCTATGCCAGAATCTAGAATCATAATAACTACACTGGCGGCGGTGGGGGGACTCTCTCTCGGATAGTTGACAAATTTAGCAAATAAAAATACAGGACACTCCATTAAACTTGAATTTCAAATCAACTGTGAAGAATTTTTTTTAGTATAAGTAACTTCCATACAATATTTGGAACATATTTATACTAAATATTTATTCATTGCTGACCTGAAATTCAAATGTAACTGGACATCCTGTATTTTAACTGGAAACCCTTTTGAGGACCCTAGGCAGAAAGACTCAGAGGGCAAGTGAGTGCCGTAGCCTTCGGGAGAAGCCAGTGTCCCTGGGAAGGTCTCTTTCCATAGCCAGATCTCTTCCTGGGAGGCAGGGGGATGGGTCCACCCATGCATCTCTAACCCTTCATTCCCCCACAAGGTTCTCAAGCGTTCTTGGGAGCCACTGCTTTGTTACCTTTAGGACTAAGCAGACAAGAGCAGAGGGAAGACCTCAGGGGAGGCACAAATGTCCTCTCTCCTGTCCAAGACTTCTGCCCTTCTCCCTTCCCCTAGCAACCTCTGGCATCCACTTCTCCTTCTTTCTCTGATCCTCCCCATGGATGGCTCCATTGAGAGATTCTCTCTCCCCCTGAGATTGCACAGGAGTTGTTTAAGGAAGAGGGAAAAAAATGGGGCAAGTTAGAGTGATAGCAATCTAGGGCCAGGAGTTTAGGGGTTGGGACTGGGGAAGAGAGAGAGAGAAAGGGGAGAGATGGGAGATGGGAGGGGCCCACCTAATTTTGTTTGTTTTTTTCTTTTTTTGAGACAGTCTTACTCTGTCACCCAGGCTGGAGTGCAATGGCACAATCTTGGTTCACCGCAACCTCTGCCTCCCATGTTCAAGCAATTCTCCTGCTTCAGCCTCCTGAGTAGCTGGGATTATAGGTGCGTGCCACCACGCCCGGCTAATTTTTGTATTTTTAGTAGAGATGGGGTTTCACTATGTTGACCAGGCTGGTCTCGAACGCCTGACCTCACAATCCACCAGCCTTGGCCTCCCAAAGCGCTGAGATTACAGGTGTGAGCCACCATGCCCAGCCCCTGGGGCCATCTAATTTTTGATAGACTGATGACATAAATG
This sequence comes from Cacajao melanocephalus, assembly GCA_963573385.1. Taxonomy (NCBI): domain Eukaryota; kingdom Metazoa; phylum Chordata; class Mammalia; order Primates; family Pitheciidae; genus Cacajao; species Cacajao melanocephalus. The sequence continues at coordinate 29,119 of CAUYLG010044775.1, forward strand.
CAGCATGATTCACTTTGAACAGGCCACCTGGATTAGATGGAAGTTAATTAAAACAATCCCTCATTTCTCAGCCTTTAAAACTTCTCACTTGGGGAAGGGTGCAGCAGGACTTTTTATTACTCTTAGATGGTGTTCAGAAGGCCCATAAATACATCTCCTCTTCCTGTGATCCCATTAATCTTGCCGCCTCTCCTGCTCCTCTCTGCCAACAATCAGATCCCAGTAAACAACCTCAAGTGAAATTTGCAACTGTCAGATAAACATTAAAAATGCTTCTCTTGTCCTTTCCCATTGATAGTCCCATTAATATTGTAATGGAACAAAAAGTTATGAAAATGAATGCATGCTGGTTTTGGAAATGAATGATGCCGACCGCTGCTGGGATACAGACACACATGCATATGGATGGGCTGGGAAGATCACAGATGCTGCCCACATCGACAGGAGACTGCGTGCCGACAGGACTGGCCACGTGTTTGCCAGGGACCAAGGACACCGGCACACAAATCTGGGTACACGTGTGCACACACGTCAGGGCAGAGAGGCTTGTAAATGGAATACAGGAATTTCACCCCAGAAAGGAATTCCATACTCACCACCCGGCTTTAAACAGAGTAAAATATTGCAGGCTTTTCTATGTTATCGTTCCTTTTCTCTTCCCTTATCTATTTGCAGTCAGTGGCTGGGATTCTCTCTGAAGATACCAAGATACCCCAATTGATAAGACTCCCTTGACATTCCTTCCTCATTTATTTTCCATGCAGAGACCTTTTTAATACACATGCATGCTTTCATGTGTGTTTATCTATCTGACGAATGAGGCCTTAAAATCTGGTTATGATACATAGGAACTTTATAGGAAGAAACTTCTGAAGGAGTATTTTGGGTCGAAGAGTCACACTTGATGCAGGAAATGAGTGCACGTCTATGTATATTTAAGATCACTAAGAGAGTAGACAATAAAACAAACAAAAATATCCTTTCCCTGAAGTCTTTTGTAGAGGGGTTTGAATAACCATCTCGTCAAGGCCTTGCCTTGGTCTTCCAGTGGGCAAGGCGCACTTTGTATCTGCTTCTGGCTATAACCAGTCCCTGGCATAGCATCTGGCACTTAGTAGAGGCTCAAGAAATGTGATGCTAGACACAGTGGCTCGTGCCTGTAATCCTAGCACTTTGGGTGGTCAAGGCAGGAGGATTGCTTGAGGCCAGGAGTTTGAGACCAGCCAGGGCAACATAGGGAGACCCCCATCTCTACAAAAAAATTAAAAATTATCTGAGCATGGTGGTGTGTGTCTGTAGTCTCAACTATTCAGGAGCCAAGGGCGGGAGAATCTCTTGAGGCCGGGAGTTCAAGGCTAAACTGGGAAAAATAAGAAGACCCCATCTCAACAAAAAATAACTAAATTAATTAGCCAGGTGTGGTGGCATGCCGGTAGTTCTAGCTACTCAGGAGGCTGACGTGGGAGGATCACTTGACCCTAGGAAGTCAGGGCTAGAGTAAGCTATGATCTTACCGCTGCACTCCAACCTGGGTGACAGAGCAAGACCCTGTCTGCAAAACAGAGAGAGACAGAGAGAGAGAGAGGAAGGATATAAAATGAATACAGAATTATATTAAGTTCCTGCCTAGGAAATAAGATATATACAAAACTTGAGAGAAAAAAAAAGGTGAAAGCCTGTAACACTTAATTGGAAACTGCTGGTTCCCCTGGAATCCATGTGATGTGGATATATGGGTAATAGACTTCATCACCACCCACTTTGAGTTGTGGAGGCATAAACATTATAGCAACCATCAAAAGATTTAGTGTATCCCAATAGGGGCCTGGACCAGAATCCAGGTAGAATCCTGGTGATACCTTCATTGTTAATAACCTTAGCTAACTGGATGTCATTGCCTTCCAAGAGATACATCGTTCAACTCCAGGAAAATTTACAATTAAATAGAGACACATTTAAGGGAATCAAAACTATATTTTTGCATTAGTGAATCTGTAAAATTTTGTTTTGTTTTGATACGGAGTTTCACCCATGTCCCTGAGGCTGGAGTTCAATGGTATGATCTTGGCTCACTGCAACCTCTTTCTCCCCAGTTCAAGCGATTCTTCTGCCTCAGCCTCCTGAGTAGCTGGGATTACAGGCATGTGCCACTGTGCCCAGCTAATTTTTGTATTTTTAGTACAGATGGGGTTTCACCATGTTGGCCAGGCTGGTCTCAAACTTTTGACCTCAAGTGATCTGCCCTCTTCAGCCTCCCAAAGTGCTGGGATTACAGGCATGAGCCACTGCGCTCAGCCTGAGTCTGTAAAATTTTGATATGCTACCTACTTGCAAAGTTTCAGAGATTTGGCCTTTAAGAGTAACAGCTTTCAACTCTAATTTGCAATGTGAAATTAAAGAATTGATTTAAGAGATGGGATTTTACATTGTATGGTGTTAGAACATTTAAAAGAACTTTATGCTCACTTTATTAGTTTAATTTCATAAATTTTTGATAATTATTTCAGTACTTGAAAAGGTTTTATTTATTAAGTCAGGATATTGAGGTACTTAAGGAAATAAAATATGTTACATTTATAAATAGTGTTTGAAATACTTGAAAGTATTTAATGAGCTGAGTTTTTAAGTGGGACAAAATCGAATTCAAGGGCTCCTTAAAATGATTGCTAAAATGAGGATAACCAGATTTATCAACTGACTTATAAATAGAATAATGTAGGCTGATCTTAAAAGCCTACCAAAAGATTCCAACACATGTTATGACATGGATGAACACTGAGGACATTACATGAAGGGAAATAAGCCAGTCACAAAAAGACAAAGACTGGATGACTCCACTTTAATGCTGTCTCCAAGGAAGTCAGCTTCATAGAGGCAGAAGGTAGAATGGTGCTTATCAGAAGCTGGAGGGATGGAGAGCTGGGAGTTGAATGGGTCAGGGTTGCAGTTGAGTGGGTACAGGGTTGCAGTTTTGCAAAATAAAACAGCGCTGGAGTTTTGTTGCACCACAGTGTGACTACGCTTACCACTACTGAACTGTACACTTAAAACTGGTCAGGATGGTAAATTTGCTGTGTGGGCATTTTCTTAATGACAATTTTTTAAAATGGAAAAAAAAATTCTAGAAAGAACTGTAGCTTTTAAAGTACAATTTTGGTTTATGGCACATTAATACTGAAAACCCTAAATAACAATTTCCTGCATTATAAAACCGCCTTCAAGAACATAAAAAGCCACACACCCACCATCTATACGGTGGGCTAGGCAGGCACGGCTGCAGGACCACTATGAGGGTGAACAGGGACAGAAGTGAGAACCCGGCTTCTGCAGTGTCCAGCTCAGATGAGGTGCCCAGCAGAGTGGCCCCACTCATCTTCTTCCTAGGAGGAGCTCTTCCAGGAAGGGCTGGGAAACACACATGAACGCACCCTTGAGGAACACACATGCATCTCCCAGACGTCTATAGAAAAGTCTTCCCACTGCCCTAGTGACTAGCCAAGCCTGGGTGGGCAACGAGGTTTTGTGGAGCAACCTCCCTCAGTCCCCAGATCTGAACTGTGCTTCTCTGCACAGCAGAAAAGGAGAGGAAAAGAAGCAAGGGACACAGCCACCGCTCAGACTCTGAACTGGATGCCAGAAGGGAGACACGAAGTCAGGCTGCCTAGGGGGGCTGATGCCGCTGTGTATGCGGAGACATGGAGAAGGTTGGGCTGCAGGGAGAGGAAAGAGAATTAGCACAAAGAAGGAAGCAGAGGGGTGTGTGTGTGTGTGTGTGTGTGTGTGTGTGTGTGTGAGAGAGAGAGAGAGAGAGAGAGAGAGAGAGAGGAGACTCTCTAGAGAACATGTCTGCTTTGATTCCCATCAGCATTCTATTTGCCAGCTCCAGTGTCTCAGAAGGTCCAGCTGCACTCCCCGCTGTTGGTTCATTAATTCATTCCACAAACATTTACTGAGGACCTACTATGTGCCGGGCAGTGCACTGGACGAAGGAGACATAGCAGCAGACACAAAGAGACAAGGTGGCCATCACATGAAGTTATGTCCCAATGTGTAAGACAGACCACGGCTAGGTACAAAATAAATGGACCAGGTCATTTTAGATGACGAGAAGTGACATAAAGAAAATAAACAGGGAAATGTGATGATGAGTCATCGGAGGTGAGCATGAGGATGGCCTGCACTAGATAGGGGTTAGGGTACTCAATGAAGGGAAAATATTTTTTCCTGGGATGTTAATGATAAGATTGAGTCAGTTATGTCCAGAGCTGGCAGGAAAAGTCTTCTAGGCAAAGCAAACCATAAATGCAAAAGCTCTGTGGCAGAAAGGGGCTTGGGTTTTGTGAAATTTCACTGTATCCTTTCAGGGCTCTCTCTCTCTCAAGAAAATGAGAGTGAGTTTCTGTTGCTTGTTGCCGAATGAGGACCTAAAAACACAATTGCTGAATGAACAAACAAGGATTGCGTTTAAAGTTTTCTACCAGCTTCATCCCTTCCTGGTCTTCAGCCTTCCTGACCCTATTTGTGTGCACTTTCCAATGATCCACCGTAGTTCTCCCTTAGTGAGGTACCTTAGTCATCAGAACTCTTTCAGTTGCAAATGTCAGAAGCCCAACTCAAGCAGCTCAAGCCCAAAGGAAGCTTGTTGGCTTATTACCAGAGTGTTCAGGCACAGCTGGACCCAGGACTGCAGACTCAGCGTCAGCATTCTGCTCATCCATTTTCAAATTTTTCCTCTGGTTTCCCTGTGTGGACTGTATTTTTATAGCAAAAATGGCCACTGAGAGTCCAGGTTTACATTAAAGCGGTTCAACAACCACTGGGGCAAGCGTGGTTCTTACAAACCAAATTTAATCGAATGAAAATGAGTTTCCTTGGATGAACTTCAGTCGTGTGCCCATCCTTGAGCCAGTCACTGTGATAGGCAAGATGAAATATTCTGATGACCAATTGTGGTTTATTCACGTCTCCCTCCTCTGGAGCTGGGGTGGGATAGGGTGGTTTTCCAGAGGAAAATCTAATGGAGGATGTATTCAGGAGGGCAAATGTAGCCAGTCCCATAACAACACTCTTCTCTGCGCCTCTTGTACTCATCCTTTGTAACACTGGATTCAACAGCGCTATCATCCTTATAGTTTCCAGGTAGCTCCTACTGTTCTTCCCCACTGGTATCCTCTCCAGCTTCCCACATAGGAAAGGGGAAATGAAGAGGTGCATTTGCTGGAAAGTGCATTTGAAGGGGAACACCTACAAAATGCCTTCAGTGTTGGCAGCACCCACCCTCAGATCGCAGGCTGTTTGCTCACCACCGTCACTGTTAAGGCACAACGACCAATACTCTGAGAATATGTGGTGACCTTCCAAGACACACTGAGCAAGTATTTCCATAGCCATAACTTTAAATTTATAAATATATATCTATTGCCTATTTGAAAAACTAAGCAAATAAATTACTTGAGCCCAGAGAAAGGAAGTGCTCTCTACCCAAGCATGTTGGGACACAGAGGAAGGGAGATGTATCCGGTAGTTCTAGCAGGAATTACGAAATTAGGACTGACTGACTAACATCTGGTATGTGCCAGTTACTATTCTAAGTGCTTGACATATAGTAATCTACTTGCTGCTATGAAAATACCTTGAGTTTTATTATCCTCATTTCACAGGTGAGAAAAACCTAGTCTCAGAGTGATTAAGGGACTTGCCCAGGTTACATGGCTTCTAAGTGTCAGGACAGCCTGGCTCCAGAATCCACACCCTCTTACCTCCTTGGTTAGACAATTCCTTTATTCTCTCTTTGATGCTGAAAGTAAAGCTCAGAGAGGTTAAGTGACTTGAACAGGCGATGCAGCTGACAAATGAAAGAGCTAAGACTTCAACCTGGGTCCCCCTGTGCTAAGCTCTTGGCAGGAATGTAGACCCAGGAGTTTTGGGTACTTCAGCTGTAAATATGCCTTCTTTCCACTCATTCTTGATTTGCAAGTCACCCTGCTCCACTCAAAAATCCACATTTTGCCACTAAGGTTCAGTCATGACTGATTTTCAGAATCCATAGTGACAAAAGAAAATGATATTACTAATTAGTGCAGTGATTCTCAGCAATGGCTACCCTCAGAATCACCTGGGGTTTTATAAAATATTGATGCTAAGGCTCCATCTCAGACCAACAAATTAGAATTTCTGGAGGATATCAGTATTTTAAAAAAGATCACCTGGTGAATTTAACATATGGTCGAGGCTGAGAACCACTGATTTAACTAATTCTAAACACACATGGGATTCAGAGGATGCTGAAAAACGTTTATTCCCTTTCCCCATGAGCTTGCCTTTCATCCTGCACAAACTCTACCTTAGATGGGTCCTTGGGTGTCTCTTATTCCTGGGTCCTATCTTTATTCCCTCTTCTTACCTACTCCACCCCATCACTGTCCACCAGAGTTCCTTGCTTCATCTGGAAGGCGAAAGTAGAACCTCACAACAGGAGATGAATTTGCCTTTGAGAGTCTTGCCTTCAGTGTGAATCAACTATAAGACAGTATTTGCCTTTTAGAGTCTTCAGGGTGAATCAGCTCCAAGACAGAGCGTTCTCTTGCTCATACTCACAGGTGAGGATGGGCACAGGTGAAGAGGTACAGGAGAAGAGAACATCCTCCTGCTACAATTACAAACTGAAAAGTGCTACAAAGGTAAAGGGGAGAGCAACACATGCAATGACAAGATCAGCTGGGGCTGAAAGGCCTTCACTGTCTCCTCTGGGTTCATGTTCCTAACTGTTAAACCAGACTGCAACACCTAGTCACATGCCTTCACTCGATGGACACAAACGAAGCCACTGAAAACATCATCGGCTCCTTTCCTCTGCCGCATCCCTTCACAAGCACTTTGCCATGTGATGGTGCTGGTTTTCTTCAATGTGGAGATGTTTCCATACTATCTGTAAAAGGCTATGATGTGGGCAGAAAGTTCTAGAACACAGTCATCTTTAAGATAAAGTAGGCAAGGGTGTGGACACTTTAGGGAGCTGCAGAAGCTCATTCATAATTCCGCAGGCATTTTCTGACTCTCTACTTGGGGTCAGGTACTATGACGGAAGGAAGAGGCTAAATCTGTGCACTAGAACATATCATATAGAGCGATAATTCTCAAATACTATCTTAGGGGCTGCTGTGAGGGTCTTCCAGACAGACTTGTCCTTTGAAGTAGCAAAGACTATAAAATAATAGTACTGGGCCGGGCACAGTGGCTCATGCCTATAATTCCAGCACTTTGAGAGGACAAGGCGGGAGAATCATGAGGTCAGGAGTTCGAGACTAGCCTGGCCAACATGACGAAACCCTATCTCTACGAAAAATGCAAAAAAATTAGCTGGGCATAGTGGTGGACACCTGTAATCCCAGCTACTCAGGAGGCTGAGGCAGGAGAATTGCTTGAACCCAGAAGGCAGAGGTTGCAGTGAGCCAAGATCGTGTCATTGCGCAGAGCGAGACTCCATCTCAAAAAAAAAAAAAAGAAAAAAAAGTAGTACCACACTTTTGTTCCTGGAATGGATGATAAAGAAAAACACTGATTTTCTACACTGTCAACACTTCTGACACCTAATATATGAGTACACCAAGTAATTCTCCAATTCTTTGCACACACCAACTGGCTGTCCCACAGTTTAACTCAATTCTTACACTAACTACCTGGAGTCAGCACAGACCTCACAGGCATGGGCTTAGTTCCACAAGACTTCCCCCACTTCAGAGGCTAATTGCAAGTAGCGAGTCTTCAGGGTTCCCACACTTTTGCCTAAGTCAGATATAAATCAGGGGTTCCCATGACCTTCTCCTCACATTTGATAATTTGCTGTAACAGCTCACAGAACTCAGGGAAACACTACTTAGTACCAGTTTATTATAAAGGATGCAACTCAGGAACAGCCTATTGGAAGAGATGCATAGGGTAAGGCATGGGGAAGGGGCACAGTGCTTCCATGCCCTCTCCAGGCATGCCATCCTCCCAGCATCTCACTTCAGCAACATGAAAGTTCTCTGAACCCCATTATTTAGAGTTATTGTGGAGGCTTTATTACATAGAAATGATTAACTAAATCATTGATAATTGGTGATTAGGTCAATCTTTAGCCCCTCTCTTCTCCCTGGAGCTCAAGGAAGTGAACCTGAAAGTTCCAGCCTTTTAATCACATGGTTGGTTCCTCTGGCAACCAGTCCTGATCTTCCAACAGTCACCTCATTAGTATAAACTCAGGCATGATTGAAAGGGTCTTATTATGAAAACAAAAGACATTCCTCTTATCCCTATCACTTAGGAGCTCGGCACCAGGAACCAGAGACAAAGACAAAAATATAGATTTCTTATTATATCACAGCAGCACAGATGATAAGAAGACATTTCATAGGAAGCAGTATTTTTCTTCCCATCTTTTCTTTATAGTCCCTTAGCAGTAACTGGAAATTTGGATAGAGTAGACAGATGGGTCACGTAATCTCTTGTCAAGTGAAGCAATGTGGGCCCTGAAGTTTAAGAGACATTTCTGCATTAGAGCCCAAGTGGGTCCTCGAAAGTCCTCGTGGAAACGACAGTGATTTCTGCCACACTGCAAGTTTCTCACTTCCAGCCCCTGAAGAAGTAGAGCTAGAGATGTGGGGCTAACTACTGACAGCTTTAGAAAGTCATGAGGTTAGACAAAGAGCATTCATGTAGTGATTGTTCACAGAGGGAGTTCTGAGCTTCACAACAACTCTCCAAAGTCAATAGTGATCATTATACCTATTCTACAGGGGACAAAAGTAGATTCAGTGACTTAGACGATCACATGAATTAACTTATATACAACTTATCCTCTTTCCAAAAATCAGTTAAAAATTAAAAATATATGAAATAGCTCATTTCAGGCTTTAGATAACAGACTTCACAGGAATGAGAAAGAAAACAATCACTCCAGTTTTCTGCTTGGATTTATTTTCCAGACCACAGTGCAGAGAGAGAGTATCCAAGCAAAGAAGAACAATATTGTTGAATTTGGGAAACTGAGATTTGAGTTTCAGGACGCTGAGGTGGCTGGAATTTGAGGGGCAGAGTATCAAAGATAAGGGAATATGCAGAGAAAGAACTCCAGAAATATGCTTTAGAGTCCTCATTGAGAGTGTTGATCACAAAGGACAGGGAGTTGTCAATTCCCAAACAGCCAGAACAGGGAGACCTCACTGTCTCCCTAAAGACCTATACGGGTAATCCTTTAATAATATGGGTAAACCAGTCTAGAGTAAAGGCTACTCTAGAACCATCCTAACAAAGTTTTAAAAGAAGCCTGAAAAAGATCAAGTTGATTCATAAGAAACATGACAATCAACCAAAACAAACTTTTTTTCTCTTTGAAGGAAGACAACAAAATCTAGACATTCAATAATGTAACATCCGAAATGCCTAGCACCCATCCAGAAATTACAAGACATTCAATGAAGCAAGAATACCGATAACAGAAGGAGAAAAAAGGAGAAAGAGACAAAGAAATGAATAAACAAAGTATTAACAGACAAAACCTTTAACTTTTTTTTTTTTTCAAGACAGAGTTTCACTCCTGTTGCCCAGGCTAGAGTGCAATTGTGCAATCTCGGCTCACTGCAACTTCCACTTCCCAGGTTCAAGCAATTGTCCTGTTTCAGCCTCCCAAGTAGCCTGGATTACAGGCATGGTTAATTTTTGTATTTTTAATAGAGACAGGGTTTCATCATATTGGCCAGGCTAGTCTCGAACTCCTGACCTCAGCCTCCCAAAGTTCTGGGATTACAGGTGTGAATTACTGCACCCAGCCCCTTTAATCTTTAAATAGCTAAAAATATATGTTATAAATGTCCTCAAATATTGAAAGGAAAACATGACTATAATAAGAGAAATGAAAGATATGAAAAAGAACTAAATGGAATATTTAGAACTAAAAATATAATATTTGAAATAAAAAATCCATTGAATGGCTTTTTAGCATATTAGACACCAAAGAATAAAAAATTGAAAATACATAGCATTAGAAACTATACAAATTGAAGCACATAAAGAATAAAGATTTTAGAGACTTCTGGTTCTAAAATGGCAGTGTAGACACAAACTGGCTTCACTTGCCACAACAGAAAAACCAAAACAAATATTCAAAGTTGAGATTATTACCAGCAACATTCCAGAACTATGAGTCATTTCCGTGGGCTACAGACAAGTGAAAAAAAAAACTCAGAGCAGACAGTAAGAGAATGGAATTTTCCATATCTTGATGCCCCTTTCTCCATTCTGCTTGGCACCAAGTATGTGAAAAATCTTCCCCAATTTACGATTTTTACATTAGAAAAGGTGAGGGCAAGGTGGCAACCAGTTTCCTTACCATCTTGAGTTTCCTGGCAGGAGACTTATTCATACCTCAACCCACAGAAGGCATCATGAGTGTTTGAAGGGAGACAAATCTCTGAGGACAGTCAGAGACAAAGCGGGGAGGCAGAACTAACATCCCCAGCCCTGGAAGCTGTTGTCTGTAACTCAGTCAAAAAAGGTGCTAAATCAGAATGGCTGTTCTGCAGCACCATGTTGTAGGAGGGATGTTTCACATATCTCCTGGGCATGAACCCAGGAGGTAGGCAGATCACCTGAGGTCAGGAGTTCGAGACCAGCCTGGCCAACATGGTGAAATCCCATCTCTACTAAAAATACAAAAATTCGCTGGGCATGATGGTGGGCACTTGTAGTCCCAGCTACTTGGGAGGCTGAGACAGGAGAATTGCTTGAACCTGGGAGGTGGAGGTTGCAGTGAGCCAAGATCATGGCACTGCACTCCAGCCTGGGCAACAGAGCAAAAGTCCATCTCAGGAAAAAAAAAAAAAAAAAAAAAACCTGACTACCTTTATCTACTGCCTCTACCATGCACAAATAATGTGAGTCTTCTTACCTCCCACTCACCAGATATGCCTCCTAGATTCTTATCTCTAAGCCTCTACTCACTTTCCTTTCTCCCTGGCATGTCCCCTTCCTCCCTACTCCCTACCGTCCCCCACACACACTTTTTTCTGTCTTCTCTCGCCCTTTAAGACCACACTGAAGTCTGACATCCCTCCCTACCTTGCTAGCATTCCCAAGGCCATGATTGTCTACAGAAAGACCATGGGCTCTGGAGTCAGATGAACCTAAATTCTAGTCCTGGCTCCACCACCAAAGGGTAAAGATCTTGAGGGTTGGCTTAATTTCAATTTCCCCATCTTTTAAATTGGGGGAGGGGGAGTGAAGGGATAATTGTATTAGGTTATTGAGTTGTTGTTAGGATTAAAATGAAATAATGGCTGTTAAGTCCCAAACACTTGTATTAGACACCTGATTATTAATTCACAGCCCACCCTTTTCTTTTAAAACGTGAGATTCAGAAATGAAGATAATATTCTAGGAACTGCATAGGAGACCAAATGACCCTCATTTCCTTCACCTAGGATGCTGTTTCTATTAGTGCAGGTTAAGATCTTAATGGCTTCATACTGCAGCAGCCCCTAAATCTTTTTCATATAAGCTTTTGCTAAATCATATCTTCCCTGGTTCTACCTGCTCAGTTGATTTTGTTGAAGCTGAGGAATAATTTGTCCCCAAGTTCACCTCATACACAGAGGTCCCTCTTGTGCCTATCCCTCATCTCTGAGTAAAGGGGCTGCCTGCCTGATTCAGGGAGCTCATCCCCAGGTGGGGAAGTCACTGCTTTATCTGGATGCAATTGAAGGTTTTTGCCAAAGCCTCTGCTATTCCCAAATGACTGCTATCTGCCTATAGCTCTAACCGACAGAGATGTGGGTGTTGGTTGAGACATTAGGTCTTCAGTCTGCTTTTCAGATGTAGAGTTTTGAATGTAGAGGGAAAGAAATATGGAAGTAATCCAGCTCAGCCTCATTTTACAGATGATGAAACTGACACCAGACAAGTACATTGTCCAAGTAGTGGAATTTCTGATTCAAGGTAAATGATCTTCTCACTAAGTCAGGAACGGCCCAAAAAATTTACTCCAGACTACAGGATGATTTATGTTGTTCACTACTATATCTCCAGTGCGTGGCACCAATGTTGTCAATAGTAATCACTCCCCAAACATTTACTGAATGAATGGATTAATGAATGAATGAATAAATTTTGAAGTACTAACACTGATCAAGTGGAGTGCAGAACTTCGAGGCCACTCACGGGCTTAACAGAAAGCTCACGAGACCTCTGAGTGATGTGTGTATGAGTGCAGCAGGGGAAAGGAGTGAGATCCCTACAGTAGACTCTGCAGCTTCTCATATGTAATGGTAGGCTCAGGGAGCCACTGACACTCTAGTAAGAATTAGTTTACAAGCCATAGAGAATTTATGTACATCCCAAGGGTCTGAGAGAACTCTGAAATTATTGGCCCAGGAAAAAGACTCTCAGGTTTGGGATTTAGATGTTCAAGCAATAGGGTGGAGGGTACAGGGCACACTGTCCAAGGCCAGCGTGGATCAAGGTTGGCACTCACCCAAGAAGGACCAGGCACCTCACATTCTCTTTCCAAGTATCTGTAAAGAACAGAAAACAACCTAAAGGACATTTCCTGCTTTTTTCTTTTTTTAAAGAAGAGTCAGGGTCTCACTCTGTGGGCCACATTGGAGTGCAGTGATACAATCATAGCTTACTGTAACCTTGACCTTCTGAGCTCAAGCAATCCTCCTGAGTCAGCCTCCTGAGTGGCTGGGACCACAGGCACATGCCATCATACCTGGCTAGTTTTTTATTTTTTGTAGATATGTGGTCTCACTGTGGTACTCAGACTGGTCTCAAACTCCCAGCCTCAAGCAATCCTCCTTCCTCAGCCTCCCAAAGTGCTGGGATTACAGGCATGAGCCACCGTGTCCAGTTGTTTTCTGCATTTTAATAGAGATCAAAACCTAAGCTAAAGAAGCACCAGCAGTCTTACAAACCAAGTGGCTTAAAATGACAGGAATGTATTCTTTCACACTTCTAGAAGCTAGAAGTCCAAAATCAAGGTGTCAGTAGGGCTATGCTCTTTGAACTTTCTGATGAGGGAGCCTTCTCCTATCTCTTCGAGCTTCTCATAGCCCCAGGCATTCCATGACTTGCGGCGGCATCATTCCAATCTCTGCCTCCTTCTTCACATGGTTGTCTTCCCTCTGTATCTGTGTCTCTCTTTCTTCTCTACTTTTTTTTTATTCTGAGACAGAGTCTGGCTCTGTTGCCCAGGCTGGAGTGCAGTGGTGCAACCTTGGCTTACTGTAACCTCTGTGTCTCGGGTTCAAGCAATTCTTCTGCCTCAGCCTCCTGAGTAGCTGGGATTACAGGTGTCCGCCACCACACCTGGGTAATTTCTTATATTTTTAGTAGGGACAGGGTTTCACCATGTTGGCCAGGCTGGTCTCGAACTCCCAACCTCAGGTGATCTGCTCATCTCAGCCTCCCAAAATGCTGAGATTACAGGCATGAGCCACCACGCCAAGCCTTTTCTCTTCTTGTTGTAAGGATACAGTTGTATTGGATTGGGGCCACTCTAATTCAACATGACTTTAACTTGATTACATCTGCCAAGACCCTTTTTACAAATGAAGTCACACAGGTACCAGGGGTTACAACTTCGGCATATCTTTTTGGAGGAACACAATTCAACCCACAACAGCAGGTCTTCTCATCCCTAAGACAACTTGGAAGACAAGGAGAGAGGCGCTCATCACTGGCTGAGGCCAGCTCTGGAAACCTCAACCTGGCAAGACTATGTGCCACGTCGGCTGCTCCTTCTTCCCTTCTTCTCCACATGAAGGTCCTTTCCAACAGGTCCCATGCCAGGATGTCACAGCTCTTCTCTAGAACCTATGGCACTGTGATCAGATAGAGGTGACCTCTGGTTTCAAAGTTTCTCCCAACCGTAGAAGCCAATTGCGGGGCCTGAAGGGAATCCTGGATTCACAACTCTCAAGTTGTGAAGCCTGGGACAAGGGACCAACATCTCTGAGCCTCAGCTTCCTCTTCTGGAAAGGGGACCTCACAGAGACAGGTGTGGTTTTTGTTTTTAAAGTGTCATGTTGAAGCCCTGGAACCATCTATCTGCTTCTTCTACACCAAATAAAGAGAGCCTAGAAATGGAAAAGACCTCAGAGGTGATGGGCCCAGTTTCATTCCTGACCACCAGAAAAAAAAAAAAAAGAAAAAAAAGAAAGACAAATAAAATGACCATTTTAACTTATATCCTCTGCATTAATTTTCGCAGTTAACTGCTGAACTGACTAAATTCTTTTCTTTTCTTAAGGACCTTTATAAATTCCATCATTAATAAAATCAGACATTCAATTAGAAGGAAACTCTGATTGGTAACTGATCATTTCCTTGATAACTTTCTCTCCCTCTCATCCTCTGCAGAATCCCTGGATTTTCCCAGGCTTTTCCCTGCTGGTGCCCCATTTCCCATTTGTCCCTCTTCTTCCCTCTACGCCTGTCAGCACCCCCAAGAAAAGCCAGAGGGGAACAGGGGCTGATTCCATTAACCTCTGTCATTGCTTAAATTTCTCTCTTAATTAACATGAGTTAATATGATTAATCAAAATAATGAGACAAACCTATTAAATTAGGTGGCTCAAATGACAGAACTCAGCAAGCGGTAAAGGCAGGAGGAGTGATCAGAAGGGCCAGTTGGGGGTTGGCAAGTGCAGAGGTGAGGAGGGCAGGGCTTTGGGCAGCCAGCCCAGTCCAGCCCAGCTCAAGGGCTGGTGGAAGATGTGGGCAGTAGCCTGGATAAATTGCCTTTGAGGAGGTGGTCAGTGTTTGTGCCGCTCTCAGCTAGTTATAACCAGTCTTCGCACTTTCTGGGGCCTGCCCAGCTCCTTCCTAGGCACCCCAGCTTCTGATTTATTTATTTGTTTAGAGACAAGGTATCTCTAGATTGCCCAGGCTGGCCTTGAACTCCTGTGCTCAAATGATCCTTCCGCACAGCTGGAATTGCTGGCACACACCACAGTACCCAGCCCTTTCCTACGTTGCCCAGGCTGATCTCAAACTCCTGGGCTCAGGCAATCCTCCTGCCTTGGCCTCCTGAGTAGCTAGGATTATAGGCACACACCAATACACCCAGCTTTGAATTATTATTTTTTTTAACCCTTCTAAGACAGAGTCTCACTCTGTAGCCCAGGCTGGAGTGCAGTGGTGTGATCTCGGCTCACTGCAACCTCCACCTCCCAGGTTCAAGCAATTCTCCTGCCTCAGCCTCCCAAGTAGCTGGGATTACAGGCAGGCACCACCACACCCAGCTAATTTTTATATTTTTAGCAGAGACGGGGTTTCACCATGTTGGCCAGGCTGGTCTCGATCTCTTGACCTCGTGATCTGCCCACCTCTGCTGTCCAAAGTGCTGGGATTACAAGCATGAGCCACCACACCCAGCCACCACAGTGCTTTTTAATTCTAAGTATTTCCATGTATATCATTCCACAGAAACTCTTAGCTATAAACAGACAGGCATTATTTACAGATCGGTGAGGTTTTACAAACATTACTGAGCACCTGTTGCGTGTTGGCCACGGAGCAAAATCACTGAGATCCCAATAAAGGTGAAGTAGCCTCTCCGGGACTTCTTCTAGACCCAGGTCTCCTAACCCCTAGGATAGACAGTGGGATTTCCACTGCCTCAACCCCAAGTAACCTGGAACTCCCACAGTGCCCTGGGGCTCCTTATTTTCACCCTGGATTATTCCCACGCTGTGGTAGCTTCCACCACACGCAAGTGGTTCTGTGGCCTCCAGCGGCCGAGTTGCTCGACCGGGAATCCATTCAAAGGAGTGCAGTGCCTCCCCAGTGCAGGACATCTGACCTCTCACAGATGCCCCGGGCTCATCCTCAGAATTTCTAATTCTAGGAAACCTAGGCCTTGGAGCCTCTTCTAGGCCACCTCAAGCGCTCCCCAGGCAGCACTGTGGCCGCAGTTATACACCTCTGCAGGCACAGTGCTCAGGTGGCGAAGTCCTTAGGAAAATCCCTAGGGAGAATCCTACTTGGGGACAGGGACCACCTGACATCCCTACGGAATGATTTTTCTCTTTTCACTAGAAGCAGATAAGAGTGACACCAAGACCTAATGGCACCTTCCCAGAGATGGGCTGAAGATTGGCAACAAAGGAGAAAACGTATCTCAACATCTCCTGCTAAAAGCCCCGCTTTCTTTAGGATTCATTTAATATCTTTTTGTGTTTCTGTAAAAGAATAAATAGAATCATGCCCCTCATGTCCCAAATGAGGTAAGAGGAGTGACTGGATGTCACCACAAGCTCCCAACCCTGTCCTGCCCCCTCCCACACACACGGAGGGTCAGAACAACCACTTCCCACGGCCCTCCCCAGCCCTAACACTGAGTGGCCTTCGGTTGTTCTTGAAGGGCTTGGCTGTGCAAAAACCCTTTCCTCACTTTCCCATCACTGAATAAACCAGTCCAGCTCCTGGCCCAGGACCCCCGTTCAGACAGCTGAACAACCCACCTTCAGACACAGGGCTGCTGACAGTCATTCTTGGGCAGCTGCCATCGGCACTGCACCTTAAAGGGAACAAAGAGGGAGGGGGTGAGACCCTGGAACTGGTTTTGTCTCCTGGTGTCCTGTGATGTCCGCTTCATGATGAGGAAAATCATAACAATAATATGTGACAAAAACAGCAATAGCAGCCAGGCATGGTAGCTCAGGCCTATAATCCCAGCACTTTGGGAGGCCGAGGCAGGCAGATCACTTGAGGTCAGTAGTTCAAGACCAGCCTGGCCAACATGGTGAAACCCCATCTCTACTAAAAATACAAAAAATTAGCCTGGTGTGGTGGTGGGCATTGGTAATCCCAGCTACTCAGGAGGCTGAGGCAGGAGAATCATTTGAACCTGGGAGGCGGAGGTTGCAGTGAGCAGAGATCACACCACTACATTCCAGCCTGGGTCACAGAGCAAGACTCCATCTCAAAAACAAAAAAATAGCAATAGCTATTTGTATTGTATATTTGTTGCTATTTAACATATAGCACTAGCTATATATATGTGTGTGTGTATGTATGGCTGGAGTGCAGTGGTGTGATACCGGCTCACTACAACCTCTGCCTCTCCTCCTCAGCCTCCTGAGTAGCTGGATTATAGGTGCCCGCCGCCATGCCCGGCTAATTTTTTGTATTTTTAGTAGAGACAGGGTTTTGCCCTGCTGGCCAGGCTGATCTTGAGCTCCTGACCTCAAGTGATCCAGCCACCTTGGCCTCCCAAAGTGCTGGGATTATAGGCGTGAGCCATCACGCCCAGCCTCTCACTTTTGGGAATTCTTTTTTTTTTAAACCCTCCCCTTTCTCCCCTTTCTCCATTTTTGTGTCTTTAATCTCTTTCTCTTCTCTCAAATCTCCCACTTAACCCTGAGTATCCATCATCCCTAACATAAAATAAAATCCACAGCTGCATGTAACAAAAAACCCAACCAAACTGGTTTAAACAGTCATAAACTGTATTATCTCTCATTAATGAGAAGCCTGGGTCTCAGGCAGTCTCCAGTGGCTGTTAGGAGCAGATTGGCCCTCTGTCCCTCATGATGGTTATACGGTAGCCAACAGCCCCAAGGCCACACATTGTCTTATTCAGAAAAACTGTTCCCTCAATCAGTCTGATTGGACCATGAAGACCAGTGTTCATTCCTGGACAACAAATCAGTGGTCAGGGTAACGCGCTGCACTGATGGATACAAGCCCGTGTTCCTAAGCCAATCAACAGCAAAGAGGAACAGGATTGCTGAGATTGGCTTAGATTAATCAGCACCCATCTCTGCAACTCTGAGTCAAAGGGTTTCATTGGGGTGGGGAAAAACCTTTACAAAATTGGAGTTCTGATAGGACGTAAGAAGTGAGGGAACAGGGGCTTGGAAGACAAGAAACAGTTGTGCCACTCCACTTGCTTCTACTCCCTCTACTGCCCTCTCTCCTTCCCCTAACCCCCACCCTCCTTTAAGAGCGACTATATTGGCTATCATTGCTACCCCGTGCACTGCATGGGCCCCCCACCCTTCCACTCTACTAGACGTGCCCTTGCAAATATCACTGGTGTCCTAATTTGGACTCTGTGGGCTTTGACACCTCCAACCCCCTTCTTTACTCTCTCCATCCATCACCCTACTCATAACCTTCAGAAGATCAAGCCATCCTGTTCTATAACATGCTCCCCATCACTCATCAATGTTTATTCCACAAACATGTTTTGAGCACCTACCATTCTGCACATAATACTTTGCAAGTTACTCTGGAATGCACAGTTCTGTTGTGTCATTGTTGATGGCAACAATTGCAATCACTTCCTAACCAGCCACTCTGCCTCCAGTCTTTCTCCTTCCACAGTCTGTCTTCCTTGCTCACAAGGGTAATCTTTCCAAATGCAAGTCTGATCACCATACTCCCCGCTTCCATTTCTCCTACGGAAGAAAGCCTAAAGTCCCCAGCATGGCATTTAAGCCTGGCCATGGCACCCAGGCCCCAGCAGCCTCTCCTAGGCTGTGGTCCATCCTTTCTACCCTAATAATGTGAGCTCTGAGACTAATGAACTACTATTTTACAAGCACATCGTGAGCTTTCTTAATTTGGAGTTTTGCTCATACTTTCCTCTTAACTAAAATGCCTTCCCCTGAGTTTTCTGTTCAGAAAAACCCTACGGGGTCATTTTTAAAAACCCAAGCTTCATGAGACCTTCTCAGTAAAGTCTTCTCTAAGGCTGAATGAAGCATGCCCTCTGTGGTTTCAGAGCATTTTGTCCATGTCAGTCATAAGCACTTCTCATAGCATATCACGATTAGGTTTATACTTATGAATTCTTGCAGGGCAAGGACTGGATCTAAGTCACCATTCTACACGAAGCACAAATACCTGCCAACGCGCAATCAATATATGTTTGAAGAACTAAAGTGAGGTACTTATTTCAACCTTCTCTTCTCTCAGACAGGGACCCTGAGGGTAAAGAGGAAGTGACTGGCAATGGGTACCCTGTGTTTAATCAGTGTTCTTTCCGTGCAAGTAAGAAAAAAAAGTCTTCAACAAAAAAGGAATTTATTTGGTGCACTGAATTCAAATCTCTC
Organism: Cacajao melanocephalus; assembly: GCA_963573385.1. Taxonomy (NCBI): domain Eukaryota; kingdom Metazoa; phylum Chordata; class Mammalia; order Primates; family Pitheciidae; genus Cacajao; species Cacajao melanocephalus. The sequence goes on from CAUYLG010044775.1 coordinate 48,219, forward strand.
TCCTTAGGCATAATTTCAGTCTAAAGATTCGAGAAGTATCATCAAGACCCAATTCTCAGCTCCACTTTCCATCTTTATCGGCTTCATTCTCCGGTTCTGAGTCAGAACAAAATGGCTGCCAACAGCTCCAGTCTAAATGCCCCCACCCCCACCCCCCACCCCCAGTTTATATCAGTAGAAAGAGAATGTCTTTTTGTGGCCATGTAAGCAAAAGTCTCAACATTTGTTCTGATTATGACTTGAGTCATATGCAATACCCTGACTGGTGAGTTGCAGGTCACATGTTCATCCATACATCTTTAGGTAGTCAACTCCATCAAGCATGTGGACTGAGCATGGAAGAGGAGTGATTCCCTCCAGATTAATGCTGTCCAATAGAATGTTCTGTAGTGAGTTCATGGAAAGGTCAAAGAGGGCAGCTTGAGTGGCATCTCTGTGGCCATATCATTATTCTGAGTCTCAGAGTTTCTAAAGCTGCAGAATACAGGTGATGCCTTCCTTTCTCTTTCCCTCCATCTCTCCCTCCCTTCCTTTCTTTCTGTCTTCCTTCCTTCTTTCCTTCTATCCTTCTACTAGCCATACCATGAGCACCTCCTAGGTATAATTTTCTATGCAGATACCTTACATTATTCATTCATTCATTCACAGATGCATTAAATGTCTTCTATACGCCAAGCGTTCACTCTAGGAATTAGAATGTGAGCAAGAAAGACAGGTTCCCTCCTGGAAAGGAAGACAACACTGATTAACTATTTACCAATACTATAGGCATTAGAAAGGGAGAGGACAAGACAGCGGCCTTCAGCATGTCTAGAGGAAGCCTTGGTGACACAACTTGAGACTGGAGGAGGAAGAGTGAGGGGCTGAGTGAGGGGGTGTGGTCCGGGCAGAGGGACAGCAAGGGGCAATAAAGGGTTGGAAGTAGAGGTGTGACCTGCTCAGATTTGCATCTTTAAAAGATCCCTCTGGGAATTATACTGAGTTAAAAAAGCCAATCCCTAAAGATTCCACACCGTATGATTCCATTTATATAACATTCTTGAAGTGACAGAATTACAGAAATGGAGAACAGATGAATGGTTGTCAGGGGTCAAAGTTGGGGTGAGATGGAAGGAGAAGAGTTTGGCTATAAAAGGGCAGCATGAGTTATTATGAACTGAATACTTGTGCCCCCTGCCCCCGAAATTCATATGCTGAAGCCCTAACCCCCAATATGACTCTATTGAAGATAGGGTCTGTGAATAGGGGACAAAGGTTAAAAGGGATCAAAATAGTGGGGCCCTAATCCAACAAGGCTAGTGCCTTTACTAAAAGAGGAAGAGACACCAGCGTTCTCTCTCTCCATCATGTTAGAACACAGCCAGAAGGTGGCCATCTGCAAGCAGGAAGAGGGTCCTCACCAGGAAGTGGATTAGCCAGCACCTTGATCTTGAACTCCCGGCCTCCAGAACCCTGAGAAATAAATCTCTATTGCTTAAGACACTCAGTCTGTGGTATTTTGTTATGGTAGCCTGGGCCAACTAATAATATACCAGTGTCATGGGTTGAATAGTATCCTCCCAAAATTCATGTCCACCCAGAACCTCTGAATATGACCTTGCTTGCAGATGTAATTAACACAAGGATGTCAAGATGAAATCATTCTAGATTAAGATGAGCCCTAAATCCAATAACTGATGTCCGAATAGAAAGAGAAAGGAACATACACAGAGAGACACGGAGAAGAAAGGAGGTGAAGGTGCCGGCAGAGATTGGAGTTATGCTGTACCAACCAAGGAATGCCGGGAGCCACCCAAAGCTGGAAGTGGCAGGAAAGGTTCTTCCCTACAGCCTTCAGAGAGAGGATGGCCCCGTTAACACTTTGATTTCAGACTTCTGGCCTCCAAAACAGTGAGAATAAATGTCTTTTTTTTTTTTTTTTTAAGACAGAAGTTTGTGCTTGTTGCCCAGGCTGGAGTGCAATGGTGTGATCTCGGCTTACGGCAAACTCCGCCTCCCTGATTCAAGCAATTCTGCCTCAGCCTCCTGAGTAGCTGGGATTACAGATGTCTGCCACCAAGCCCCGGCTAATGTTGTATTTTTAGTAGAGATGGGGTTTCTCCATGTTGGTCAGACTGGTGTCAAACTCCCAACCTCAGGTGATCCTCCTGCCTCAGCCTCTGAAAGTGCTGAGATTACAGGCATGAGCCACTGCACCCAGCCAAATGTCTATTTTTTAAGCCACCACATTTATGGTCATTTCTTACAGCAACCCTAGGAAACTAATACAACAAAGGACCCATGTGACACCAGGACTGTTTTTTATTTGATCAATGTGGATATCCTGGTAGTGATATTATACTACAGATTTTGCAAGACATTACTATTGAGGCAAACAGGGTGAAGGGTGCATGGGAGCTGTCTGTATCATTTCTCACAACTACATGAGAATCTACAATTATCTCAAAATAAAAAGCTTAATTAAAAAAAATTTCCTGGGCTGGGCACGGTGGCTCACGCCTGTAATCCTAGCACTCTGGGAGGCCGAGGTGGGTGGATCACCTGAGGTCAGGAGTTTAAGACCAGCCTGGCCATCATGGTGAAACCCCATCTTATAAATTTAAAAAAAAAAAATTAAAAAAAAATTTCCTCTGGGAGCCTTGTAGTAAACAGAGAGGAAGCTGAGAGACCAGTTGGTGCCACTGAAGTCATTTACAGGCAAGATAATAGCCTATTGGCCAGCTGGTTACCAAGGAGACAAAGAGGAGGATGAGTTGGGGAGACAGTTAGAAGGTTGAAGTGACAGCACCTGGGGACCAGCTTGGTGATGGGAGTGAAGGAGTAAGAAGTGTCCACGATGACTCTGGCTTGTACAGCAAAAGTATGGTGGTGGCTTTAACAGAGGCCTCTGGGCAAAGGGCAGACTTGGGGAGAAAAGGATGTGAACCAAAGCACATTTAGGACAGAATAGTTCAAAGAACCAGGCTACCCTGCTTCCTCTCAGAAATGGCCATCTGACCTCCATTCTGTCTTTATCTCACATCTTTATTTCACAAGAGAGATTCTAGTTGAGTCCATTTCCTGCATTCCAACACAGAGCAGGGCAGACATGTGCTAGGCTACCTCCTGGGCCCCTCTTGTGATCACTGTATGCTTGTCTTCTTTTCCTTGGTCTCAAGGCACAAGACATGGCCACTTCTTTCAGAGAGACTGAGACTGCGGTATGGCAAGAACTTAGGGTTTCCGGTGTCTCCAGCATAGCCAGTGGAGCTTAGCAGAGTTAGTTGAAGATGGAGGAAGATTGGTCCTAAAAAAAAATCTCTCAAGTCAATGCCCAAGCAAAGAAGGACCAGAGGTCTTCACATCAACTCTAGCTTTGTTTTCTGATGAGAGGGAAGGTCGGAGGAGTCTTTTAGAACAAATTTGGAGGATTAACACAGCCTGATCTCATGGCTCATCATAAAGCTACAGTAATAAAAATAGTGCCATATTGACATCAATATAGACAAATACATTAGTGGAATAGCATACAGAATCCAGAAATAGACCCACACACATGATCAACTGATTTTTGAAAAAGATGCAAAGGCAATTCAGCAGAAAGAAGAGTCTTTTCAATAAATGCTGCTGGAATAACTAAATATTCATATGGAAAAAGTTGAACTTTGACGTATACCTTACACCATATACAAAAACAAACTCAAAATGAATCATAGAATGAAATGTTAAATCTAAATCTCTAAAACCTTAAAAGAATGCATAAGTCAAAAACTTTTGTGATCTTGGGTTCAGCAAAGATATTTTAAATAAGACATTAAAAGCACAATCTGTAAAATATGATGTTGGAATTTGTCAAAATTTAAAACTTCTGGTCTTTGAAAGTCTTTTTTTTTTTTTTTTTTTTTTTTGAGACGGAGTCTCGCTCTGTCGCCCAGGCTAGAGGGAAGTGGCACCATCTCAGCTCACTGCAACCTCCGCCTCCCGGGTTCAAGCCATTCTCCTGCCTCAGCCTCCTGAGTAGCTGGGATTACAGGTGTGTGCCACCACGCCCGGCTGATTTTTGTATTTTTAGTAGAGACAGGGTTTCACCGTATTAGTCAAGCTGATCTCAAACTGCTGACCTCATGATCTGCCCTCCTCAGCCTCCCAAAGTGCTGGGATTACAGGCATGAGCCACCTCGCCCAGCCTGAAAGTCTTTTAAGAGAGTGAAAAGGCAAGCCACATACTGGGAAAAAATATTTGTGATCATGTATCTGATAAAGGATACGTATCTAAAGAGTGGGATGTCCAGCTTAGGAGCGGGAATGTTCATTGCGCCAATGATGAAAAAGAGAATTAAATATGGGTGATGTTGAGAAAGACAAAAAGATTTTTGTTCAGAAGTGTGCCCAGTGGCACGCCATGGAAAATGGAGGCAAGCACAAGACTGGAGCTCATCTCCATGGTCTCTTTGGGCGGAAAACAGGTCAGGCTGTTGGATTCTCTTACACAGATGCCAATAAGAACAAAGGCATCACCTGGGGAGAGGATACCCTGATGGAGTATTTGGAGAATCCCAAGAAGTACATCTCTGGAACAAAAATGATCTTTGCTGGCATTCAGAAGAAGACAGAAAGGGCGGACCTAATAGCTTATCTCAAAAAAGCTACTAATGAATAATAATTGGCCACTGCCTTATTTATTACAAAACAGAAATGTCTCATGACTTTTTTATGTGTATCATACTTTAATAAGTCTCATATACCAGAATTTAGATCATGAAGGATGGACAGAATATTTTGTTGGGCAATCCTGATGTAAAACTAAGACTGGCTTGGGGTTGAATGACTATGTTCAGTTTTTTGAATTTTAGTAGTAATTCCAATTCAGTAAACGCTATCACTGGTTACCCTTCCTAAAGACATGATTAGACTTCGTTAGTAATGTCTAGCTTTTCACATAGATGGTCAGTACCATCTTAAAACTTACTGGAGATTGGTTTTATATTTAGATTCGTATAACTGGTTAGGTGAACATATTTAAATACTGGGGCAATTCCTTCACTGTCTCAGAACCAAGCAAGATTCCCCGGTGTTTTGTGCTCATTTGCCTCTGAAAGGCAAGGGTTGAAGATAAATAAGATTAACAATATCTACTTTATATTCTTGGCCTTAACTATGCCAACCTAATTGGAATTCCCTGTATTTAAAATGGTTCCTTTTACGTATTGAAAGGCATTTTAGTGAGGTTTATGTGTAATATCAAAGATTTTTTAACACTACTCATATGTTATAAGGTCACATGCTTTTAAACAGGAGCAAGTTAAGCTTCACTTTTGAATTCTTTACAATCTAAGTCAAACTAAGTTATAATTTAGGATTATCTTTAAACAGCCATTCAGAAACATGAAACCATAGAACTACTGTGTATTTGCAATTGAGAATGGTGGTTTTGCCAACTTAAAAGGATTAAAGTAGAGGAGATATATATACACAAATTTTAAAATTATGTGTGATCATAAGACTTAAGATAATTTAAGAGAAAACCACAGATTAAAAAAAATGATACATATCTAGAACAAAGACCTTTCAAAACTCAATAAAAAGAAAACAAAGAAGACAATTTTTCAAATGCGCAAAAGATTTGAACAGATATTTTAGCAAAGAAGATATACAAATGGCAAATAAACACATGAAAAGATGCTTAACATTATCATTCATCAGAAGATGAAAGTTAAAGTCACATATGTATCAGAATATCTAAATTTGAAGGGCTGACCACATCAAATGTTGGCAAAAATGCGGAACAAGGCCGGGCACAGTGGCTCACGCCTGTAATCCCGGTACTTTGGGAGGCTGAGGCGGGCAGATCACAAGGTCTGGAGTTTGAGACCAGCCTGGCCAATATGGTAAAACCCCGTCTCTACTAAAAATACAAAAATTAGCTGAGCGTGGTGGCAGGTGCCTGTAGTCCCAGCAACTCAGGAGGCTAAGGCAGGAGATTTACTTAAATCCAGGAGGCGGAGGTTGCCGTGAGCCGAGATCAGGCCACCGCACTCCAGCCTGGGTAACAGAGTGAGACTCTGTCTCAAAAAAATAATAATAAAAATAAAATTAAAAAATTTGGAACAAGCGAACTCTCACACACTGATGGGCATGTATAGTGGTAGAACCAGTGTGAAAAACAGTTTGGCAATTTCTAAAATAAAAAACAAAAAAATACGCTTAATATATGATCCAGCCATTCTACTCCTAGATATTTGCACAAAAGAAATAAAAACACATTCATACAAAAACTTATATGTGAATGTTCATAGATGCTTTATTTGTAATAACCAAAAACTGCAAAAACCCCAAATGTTATCAACAGGTGAATGGATAAACATTTGGTATATCCATATAGTGGAATACTACACAGCAATGAAAATGAATTGATTATTGATGCATACTAAGATGAATCACAAAATAATTATGCTGGATGAAAGAATAAGACAAAAAAGAATATGTGCTATATGAGTTCAATTATTTAAAAATTCTGGAAAATGCAAACTAGTCTTTAGTTATGAGAAGCAGATGAACAGTTGCCAGGAGATGGAGTGAGGAGGGAAGGGGGTGAGAAGGAGTGATTACAAAGGGGCATCGGGGGTGACAATCCATATGTTAATTACCTAGATTGTAGTGATGGTTCCATGGGTGTTTAAATATGACAGAATTTGTCAAAGTGTACATTTTAAATATGTGTCTTTTTTTATGTCAATTATACCTCAATAAAACCATTTTTTAAAAAGGAATCCAGGGGTGGGGGGAAGCAGGGCCTTTTTTCCCTTGTGTGTCCCCTGTCCTCTCCCCATCTTTCACAGAGCCCACTTGCTCCTGAAAAGTGGGGGCCATGCTTTCTTCCCCCACAAGCCACTCACTTATAATTAAAGAACAGTCTTGTGGGAGATGAGCTTGGGTGGGTGAGAGAAAGAAGACTGGCAAAGAGTCATTATCAAAGAGTCAAGGCAATTCTTTTTTTTTTTTGAGAGACAGGGTCTTGTTCTGTCACCCAGACTGGAGTGCAGTGGTGCAGTCTGGGCTTGAGCTAGCCTCCCACCTCAGCCTCCTGAGTAGTGGGGACCACAAGTGCATGCCACCACGCCCGGTTAATTTTATGTGTGTATGTGTGGAGAGAGACGGGGTCTCACTATGTTGCCCAGGCTGGTCTTAATCCCCTGAGCTCAAGCAATCTTCCTGCCTCAGCCTCTTAAGGTGCTGAGATTACAGGCATGAGCCACCATGTGTGGCCAAGCCAATTCTTTAACAGTCGTTTCTCCAATGTGACCAAGTGCCAAAGAAATAGAAAGGGACTACACAATTATAATGCAAACAGTAAGTCTCTGCAATCAGACAGACCTGGGTATAAATTCCAGTTCCATGACTTAGCAATTTTGCAATTCCTAACCTCTTTAAACCTTTGTTTCTTTATCTGCAAAATGGGATAATATGCCACACAAAGGATGCCAGGAGATTAAGTGGGGGTCTATATACAAAGAGATTCCATGAGGTTCTGTTTACAAAGTGAACTTCTATTTACAAAGAGATGCAGTGAGGTTCTATCCGAATCAGCCAGGCACAGAGTAAACGCATCCTCCAACTGGGAGACAGCAGCAAGAAGAGCACAGAATCCAAAAAAGAAAATTCTGAGTTCTAGTCCTAACTCTGCTGCCACTCGCATATATGACCTTGCCGCCACTCTGTACAAGCCCTTCAGCCTTGCGAGTGGAGAGAGGAGAACGGTGTTAAGAACACACCCATTCTCCATTCCACTAGCTTCTCTGAGCCCTGACTGAGGATTCAGGAAAGTCTGGCCCAGGGGCCAAAGGCAGCCCACTACCTGTTTTTGCACAGTCCACAAGCTAAAGCTGGTTTTTACATTATTAAATGGTTGAAAATATCAAACAAAGAATACTATTTTGTACTGTGAAAATTATATGAAATTCAAATGTCATCATTCATAAATTAAGTGTTATTGAGACACAGGCCAGGCACAGTGGCTCACGCCTGTAATCCCAGCACTTTGGGAGGCAGAGACGGGCAGATCACCTGAGGTCAGGAGTTCGAGACCAACCTGGCCAACATGATGAAACCCCATCTCTATTAAAAATATAAAAATTAAATTAGCCGGGCATGGTGGTAGGCGCCTGTAATCCCAGCTACTCAGGAGGCTGAGGCAGGAGAATCATTTGAACCCGGGAGGCGGAGGTTGCAGTGAGCCAAGATCTCACCACGGCACTCTAGCCTGGACAACAAGAGTAAGACCCCATCTCAAAAAAAGAAAAAAGAAACACAGACCTACCTATTTGTTTACAGATTGCCTAAGGCTGCTTTCCTGATATAAAGTCAGAATAGAGTTGTTGCAACCAAAACCATAGACCAGACCAGAATAGAGTTGTTGCAACCTGCAAAGAATGAATTACTTAATATCCGGCCCTTTAACAGAAAAAGCTTGCAGACTCCTGGGTTAGATCATCAGAAACAACATACTTATCTGCTGTTCTCTTAGCTGCCCACAGAAAAGTATTCAGTGTGTTAAGATTTAATGTTATGCCCTTAACTTTTATAGGGGTTCATAGGAAACATCCATTTGACTAGAATCTCTGTGCCTTTTGCTGTAAATGTTTCCTTGAATTTTATGCCAGGAAGTAAAATGGTCTTCAATTGACCTTATATGCATTATTTTATTATCCCACGATGTATCTGGCATATGGTAAATAGAAAACAGCCTAATTTTGGATTATTTTAGTGATATTAACAGACAAGAATTCTTAATTTTAATTTGAATGATGTGTACTTATCTGTGTCATTATCCTCTATTTGTGGTTAGTAATGGTGGTTTCCCATTTACACAAATATCAAGTGTTTAATATTTAAATGAAATAATTGCATTGATTTGAAAAAATGTCAAGTAAGTCACCATTTTGCTAGAACCACAGGAAAGGCAAAAATGTGACAGCTGTTCAAGAATGACAGAAGTTTAGGAATAACTATTGGACAATAGAAACAACATGTTTTCCTTTTCACCATGGTTGCCAGGAAGCTCAGGATTAAAACCAGTGACATTTTCCGATAGTATCCAGCGTTCTGTAATTTATCCCATTGGACTTCTTTGCAGCTGCCTTTAATAGAGTACTGACCACATCATGTGGTTTCTGTTGGCTCACGTGACTATCTGCCAAAGGAAATGGGAGCTGGACTCACGACGCCAGAACTTGGCAGACCCATTGGGTTGATCTGTTCTATTTCCTCTCTTCCTATTCCTCTTGAACCCACTGACATCTGGCTCTCACTTCTTTCCAAAAACTATTTCCACAAAGGTCATTAATTACCTTCATAGGGCCAAATACAATGACTTCCTTCCAGTTCTCAACCATGGGGGCCTCTGCTCAGCATTTGACCATGTTTATATATGGGTTATTACGTAGCTCATATATAAATCACTGCATAGGCTACGATAGTAAGCTAGTGATATTCCCATCCATTCAAGTGCTCAAGCCAAAAGTTGCTGCCCCCTTCCTCTGCCCCCACCCTTCCTGCCAAGCTCTTGGCCAGCACCATCCTTCCCTCCACTGACATATTTCTCAGCCTTCTCTGCCCCTCTTAGGGCTCCATGGCCCTTGAGACCTTTCTGATACTCCCCTGGGTGTGACATTTATTTTCCTGTCTTCACTTGCACCCACACTAGTCAACGTGGTTAACTTTCTAAACCGTGAGCAGCAGGCAGGCTAAGGTTAAACTAAAGTGGGCCAAGTCCAGCCCCGCACCTGTTTTTATAAGTGGTTGTGTTTTGCATGGTTTTATAAGTACCTACATGTATCCTCAATTTTCCTCTTGGCACACAAAGCCTAAAATCTTTACTGTCTAGTCCTGTCCAGGAAAAGCTTGCCGACTCTGTTATGAACCCAGAACTGGCTGCTGTCCTGCTTCTCCTTGTGTGCTCCAAACTTCCTTACATATTAGCATCCCCTGAGGGAACAGAAATACAGATTTCTGGGCCCCAACAGCTAGAGATTCTCATTCAGTGGGTCTGGGGTGGAGCCTGCAATGCTCCCACACCCCAGATGGTTCTAATGTAGGTAGCCCAAGGTCCACACTTTGTGAAATTTTGCTGTAATCCCAGAGCCAGCCTGAAGTCCCTGAAACCCTATCAGCATGCTCATGACCTCATGCCTCCACGCTCCCAGCTCTGTCTGCCTGGAAAGCCTTTGAAAATGCCTCTCTCCTCTGCAAAGCCCATGTCTTGTTCCCAGACCTCCCACTCCTATACCAGACAAGCACTGTCACCTTCTCCTCTCCTGCCCCAAGAAGCGCGTGCCCCTCTACAACCCTGATGATGTGCTTGTGTGTCTGTCTCAGTAGCCAGACCGGGAGCTCTGCCAAGATGACATCACTTCACTGCCCCCAGCCCTTGCATAGAAGGCCCTTGATCAATATTTGGTGAATCAATAAATGAACAGATGGACTTGTCCCAAAGTGCTGCATGAAGCAATGCAAAGTCAGGACTGAGTCCAAACACTGGGATCCACTGTCGGGTAACCTCCAGGCTGAGCCATCCGTGGCTGGAGCACGGTGGTTCAGGGCAGAGCTGGCCCGGGTGTGAATCCAGCTCTGTACTTTGCTAGCTCTGTGACCTTGGGCAGCTTATACCAGTCTGATACGTCACCTCTAAAATGAGAAAGACGATGCTAATAGTACTTACCTCACAGAGTTGCTCTGAGGTTTAAATGAAGTAATCCATGGAAAGCTCTTCATTACACAGGAGGCATTTAATACATGTTAATTATGGTTGTATTCTGTCATCTCTCTTTGTCCACACCAGGCATTTGCCAAGGTGGAGCCTGACAGGAAGCCTCAGCCTTTCTGTAGTGCGGGGACAGCAGGGACCACTCAGACTCAAGTCCCAGGGTCAGCCAACCCCATCTCTCTTGTCACTGGAATTCTACTGGAAATTGCCAGCCACGGGAAGTCTTGCCAAGTGGCCCAGGACCCTGGAAACAGGCAGATCTTGGAGTTCAGCTATTAAAGCTCCTGCTCCCTGCTCCCAGCCCAACTCAAGAAACCTACCCTGCAGCATCTTATTCCCTGGTCACCAGCCAGGAGGGTCAAGGTGGAGTTGTTTCAAGAAACAGATGACAGCCAGCAGGCTGGAGGATGTGGTAAGCACTGAGCTACACGGAGGAAGCTGGCAGCAGTGAGTAGCACCAATACTGAATGTTAACTGAGCCCTAATCAATAAGTACACTCCCGGGGCAAATGCGACCAACCCCAGGGAGAGGATTTGACGGAGATACAGCAGGAACCCCAGTGGACCACAGAGTGGACCTGCCACACGCAGAGAGCAATGGCGCCTGCATCCTTATGTGGCAAGTCCAGGACAGGGGCTTCCAGAACAGGAAGTTCTCTGGGTTTGTGGATAAGATTACAGGCCCACCTGCAACAGCTGAGGTGATAGGGTCACTGTCTCACAGCCCATGGGACTATAGAATCAGAAAGAAGAGCAATGTTTGGTCTATTATACTCTTTTTTGTTGTTGTGGTTTTTGAGACAGAGTTTCACTCTTGCTGTCCAGGCTGGAGTGCAGTGGCTCGATCTCAGCTCACGGCAACCTCTGCCTCCCAGGTTCAAGTGATTCTCGTGCCTCAGCCTCCCGAGTAGCTGGGATTACAGGCACCCGCCACCATGCCTGGCTAATTGCTTTTGTATTTTTAGTAGATATGGGGTTTTGCCATGTTGGCCAGGCTGGTCTGGAACTCCTGACCTCAGGCGATCGGCCTGCCTCGACTTCCCAAAGTGCTGGGATTATAGGCATGAGCCACTACACCTGGCCAATTCTTTTTAAACCATTTCTCAGTTGCCTAAACCAAAAACCTAAGAGTTGACCTTGACACCTGTCTCTCATTTAATCCCCCCAACCTGATCCTTCATCATAGAGCACCACCATTTTTATCTCCTAAGGATCTCTGCCATCAGCCATCCCCATTCCCCATCTTGCTTAGCGTGTTCAATTTCTTTTTATTTTTCCATTGCATACAATATTTTGCAAAATATTTATTTATTTACTATACTTACTGTCTGTCTCCCTTCTCACTAAAATGTAAGCTCTATTCGCTTATCCTGTTCACAAAAAATGTACCTGGCACGTAGTAGATGCTCAATAAAGATTAGAAGCCTGACTCCCCATGACCACCGTCTCCCATCTGAATGATGGCATTAGCCTCTTGTCTGGCCTCCTGCTGCCCACTCCGGTTCATCTTCAATCCATTCCCCAGTGTGGTGCTTTCTCAAAACACAGATCTGGCCATGTGTTGGCTTTCTGCCACCCACCCCTGCACTCACCGACATCCGACACATCAATGGCTTTCCACAGCTTTCAGGATAAAGCCTAATCCCCCTAAAGTGGCCCACAAACTCCTCCTCGACTGCTCCTGCCCTCCTCTCTGGCTTCTGGTGCTCCCCACTGCCTCAGTCTCTGCTGCAGACCCACTGGGGTCCTTTTGCCACAGTCAGACCCAACACACCGCCTGAGCCCGTGAGGTTCCTGTGCGGTTTCCCGAGCGTGGGTGGCTCTTCCTTGCCGTCGGATTCCATCTCCGGCAGCCTTCCCTGGCAGGGCTCTCCACCCTCATTAGGTCAACTCTTCTCATCCCAAGATCTCAGATGCCATTTGTGACTTCTCCACAGAGCCGTCACGGTTGCATCTTTAGACTTGTACGCTGGCTGTTTGGAAGGTCTTTCTTCCTGACCACACTGAGAGCTCCATGAAGACAGGACTGTCTTCACTGCTCACTATTCTAGCTCCAGTTCCTAGTGGCCTGCCAGGCACATAACAGACACTCAATAAACATGTGTTGATTAAATGAAATAAGTGAGGAAAGCCAGGCCCAAAGAGCCCAGGTGACCTGCTCACAGTGACACAGCTCGAAGATGGCCATTGCAACACAGAGTTCAGGACTCTGCCAGAAATTGTGCCACTTCTCTTTGGCAGGGCAGAGACAAGGGTTCCCCAGCCAGTGGAGAGCCCTCACTAGCCAGTACAACCAGACGGGGGAGGGGGGATGGAACCTGGGCCTGCCTTGGGCCTTCTCTGGGAAAACAGCTTGAAGCCTTGAAGACAGAAGGTTGATATTTCACACTAAATTCTCCTCTTGGCTATTATAATCCACATCTGCATGTTGAAACCCCTAAAAAGTCCCCAGGTCAAAAAGAAACTTTAACAGTAATAAGCAGAAGAGCTCCTTTTCCTAGAGGGAACTGTTGCTGCCCGAACAGAAGCAGGTGTCACTAAAGGTACCACAAGGTGGACACTCATTTTTCCTAAGAACATTTATCAAAGACCTACTCAGTGCTAGACATGGCAAGGCACCAGAGGATCTGCAGAGAGGAGGATGGGCAGGGCCTCACCCTCAGGGAGTTGCATATAAAAGGCACTGTTCCAGGCTGGGGGTGGTGGCTCACACCTGTAATCCCAGCACTTTGGGAGGCTGAGGCAGGCGGATCACAAGGTCAGGAGTTCGAGACCAGCCTGGCCAATATGGTGAAACTCTGTCTGTACTAAAAATATAAAAATTAGCTGGGTGTGGTGACAGGCGCCTGTAATCCCAGCTACATGGGATGCTAAGGCAGGAGAATCGCTTGAACTCAGGAGGCAGAGACTGGAGTGAGCCAAGATTGCGCCACTGCACTCCAGCCTGGGTGACAGAGCCAGACTCCATCTCAAAAAAAAAAAAAAGGCACTGTTCCCCAGGGAACATTCCAGGAGGGAAAATGCCAAATGTGAAACCAAGGAAACCCTGAAACCACCATCTAGCCACAGAGGGACCTCACAGTGAGTGCGGTGGAAAGGAGATGCAGGCTGTGGCTGTTGGGGCGGGGCTCTCTGAGGAGGTGACTACATGGCCGACGGCTTGTGGCACTGTGGCCAGTGCAACCGGAAGGCCAGGGTCTGATGGTCCAAGACCCTAGCGAGCCCACCCTTCTGTTGGGAACATGCTCCAGAAAAACTCAAGTACCCTCGATGCACTTCCACGTGCCTCTCACCCACAGAGAAACCACAGGTGTGCCAGGTGATGGCCTAGGGATGGTGACATGGGGACTCCTTGATGTCAAATTTCAAGCACTTTGGTCCTGAATGGCAAAGCACACACAGAAAACACGGTGCCCCTTCCTAGGCTTAATCTCAAAAACCAAGCAAGATCCATGTCTAAACTCTCATAGAACACGCCGAGATGTTTCTGAAGAGCACAGGAATTACTTAAATGGAAAATAATTGTTGAGGAGCCATTATTATTATTCAAGATGTGTCAAATGACATTGAAGTGTTCTATTTAATGTGTGGTCATTACTATCATCTTTTAGAGAATATGAAAATAAGCGTTAGTCTGATTACCTGAATGCCCACACCTATTTTCCTCCTAATGTCTTACGACGGTCCACCTGGAATTCTCCAACCTTGGGGGCTTTCAAGAACACGGTCCTCACAGCTGGGGCAGGGGAGGCCATCAGCACACAGGTCCTGGATGGGTCTGAGGCTGCAGAAACGTCAGGTGAGTTCCTGCAGTGATTTCGAGCATGCTGTGCAAATGGAGGTGCTCTCTTAGCAAGCAGTCTCTCTGTTTCTTGTGAGAAGATGAGGAGAAAATCGGCTGCTGGGTCCGGGAGCCCGGCTGGCAGCTCAAGACCGACCCTCGCCAGTGGAGCATGGAGCATTTCCCAGCACGGAAAGGCCTCCGAGGCTCCGAGGGCCCAGAGCCGCAGGAACGAAACGTGAGGCTTGCCTGACCCCTTGTGGTGGGAGGCTCTCAAAGCCCTCTCTTTGCTGTCCAGAGAGAAGGGGCAAAGACTGGGTTCCTTGCGACTGAGAGCTTGTTGTGGATTGAATGATGCCCCCCAAAATGTATGTTCCCCCTATGTGACCTTGTCTGGAAAAAGGATCTTCACAGATGTAATTAAGGATCGTAAAACGAGAGCATCCTGGATTACCCAGGTGGGCCCTAAATCTGGTGACAAATGCCCCTTATAACACGCAGAAAAAGAAGAGCCGCAGATACACAGAGTAGACGGCCATGTGAAGACAGGCAGAAACTGGAGTTGTACAGCTACGAGGCAAGGCGTGCCGAGGCCCTGGCAGCCACCAGAAGCTGGTAGAGAAGACACACCTGCTGTTTGAAGGCACTAAGTTTGTGGTCATTCGTTATGGCAGAGCTAGGAAACTTCAAGATGGGGTCACGGGATAGGACTCCAAGCCAGGGACGTCCAAAGCCTGGTCTGTGGAGAGAGTGCATCAGAGCCACCGGGTGCACTTGAGTCCTTGATTCTGATTCAGAGTCCCTGGGTCAGGGCTCTGGAATCGTGCGTTTTACAAGCTAGCCCCCTAGTCAATTCTTCTGCACACCCAGTTCTGGGAGCTGCTGCTCCAACCAACTCAGGGGTGACCTTTGTGGTAGTTATTAGTGCTGTTTACTGAATAGTCTAGCTCTTTACCTTCTAAGCACAGGATAAGATTGTGCTTCCTGCCCTGCTGTGGGCAGACGGGGGGTCAAGGGACTAGTTTTGACCAGTGGGTTGTGAGAGAAGTGCAGTGTGTTAAATCCGAGCTGAACTTTAATTGCCAGTGCAAGACACCCCCTACCCCCCACAAAGCTCTCTCTGCTGCAGCATTGGGGTGGTGGCTGCTCTACCTGTCTGGGCCCCTGAGGGACTGAGCAGAATCCCCTACCCACCTATGATGCACACACATCTGGAGCTTTTAAAGCCTCTGAAATGCCAGGGTGGTTGTTACTGCAGCGTAACCTGGCCTATCCTGACAGATTGAAATATGGAAATGTTTTGTCTCAACTTCAGGTCACCTGCTCTAAGGCCTAACTTGGATACAGACCCTTTTTTTGAGCTTTGCAAACAATTTGCTTAACAAGATTCAGGCTGATCATAGCAGCCACTTCTCATATTATGGAGGACACCAAATTGAACGAAATCAGTATTAACTCCCAAGCAACTCCAGAACTTGTTTTTCTTGCTATTGTATTAATTCACTAAAACTAATAATTTTCTAGCTAATATCAGACTTTACTGTGATACAAATTACCTCGAGATCTTGTTAAAAGGCACAGTGTTACAATTCAGAAGGTCTAGGATGAGGTACTGCCTCAGTCAGTTTGGGAGGCTAAACAGATACCACAGACTGTGGCTGAAACGACATTTATCTCTCATGGTTCTGGAGGCTGGGAAGTCCAAGATCAAGGTGCCAGCAGATTCCATATCTGGGGAGGGACTGCTTCCTGGCTTGTAGGCAGCCACCTTCTTGCTTTATCCTCATGTGGCGGAGAACAGAGATCATCTCATGTCGCTTCTCATAAGGGAACTAATCCCATTCTGAGGACTCCACCCTCATGACCTAATCACCTCCCAAAGGCCCCAACTTCAAATACCATCACATTGGGGATTCAGGCTTCAACATAGAAATCTTGGCTGGAGGTGGCAGGGTGGACGGTGGGGGGTGTGTGTGGGGTGTGGGGGAGTGTGTGGGGGGTGGGCAGCGCACAAACATTCAGTCCATAGCAAGTTCATTCTTTATTTATTTATTTATTTATTTACTTTTTGAAAGAAAGAAAAAGAGAGGAAAGAAAGTGAGAGTGAAAGAAAGAAAAAAAAGAATGTAAGAGGGAAAGAAAGAGGAAGAGAAAGAGGGAGAGAGAACAGGATTCTTGTTCTATTGCCCAGGCTAGAATGCAGTCTAAAAATGGGTATTAAAAACCTGTTTTATGCCAATAATTGTGCTTAACAATGGAGACAGGAAGGAATAAGGGATGAAAATAACAAACAAGCAGCCAACCAATATTTTATTTAAACCTGTGAAAT